>CAUYQV010033655.1:0-11666 GCA_963574575.1 Galagoides demidoff | reverse complement strand
ATTTTTTTTTTTTGAGACGGAGCCTCAAGCTATCCCCCTGGGTAGAGTGCCATGGCATCACAGCTCATAGCAACCTCCAACTCCTGGGCTCAAGCGAGTCTCCTGCCTCTGCCTCCCAAGTAGCTGGGACCACAGGCGCCCGACACAGAGCCCGGCCATTTTTTGGTTGCAGCCATCATTGTTGTTTGGCGGGTCCGGGCTGGGGATTCGAACCCGCCACCTTAGGTGTATGTGGCTGGCGCCTTAGCTGACTGAGCCACAGGCACCGAGCCTTTGTTCTCTTATAGTATACTCTCAAACAGCACCCAGCATAATTGTTTGGAAACTAAGTTGGATTATATAAATCCTCTACTTATTCCTCCAATGACTCTCCATCACACCCATAATAAAAGCATTCCTTCCAGAAAAAAGAAAACAAAACAAAATAAAGGCTAGGTACGGTGGCTCATGCCTATAATACCAGTACTCTGGGAGACCAAGGCAGGCAGACTGCTTGAGCTCAGGAGTTTGAGACCAGCCTGAGTAAGAGCAGAGAACCGGTCTCTACTAAAAGTAGAAAAACTATCTGGGTGTTGTGGTGGGTTTCTGTAATCCCAGCCACTTTGGAGACTGAGGCAAGAGGACAGCTTGAGCCCAAGAGTTTAAGGTTGTTGAGAGCTTTGATGCCACGGCCCTCTAGCCCAGGTGACAAAGTGAGACTCTGTCTTAAAAAAAAAGAAAGACAAAGAAAAAACAAACCCAGAATAAAAGCCCAAGCCCTTTTAGAGATCCATGCCCTTCATGACCTGACCCCGAGATGCCTAAGTCTTCTACTCCCTGCCCAATCCTCTGTATCTACTTTACCTGCTTTTTCTCCATAACACTTACTATCATCTGACCTAGTATGTTTGTGTGTTCATCTCTCCTAACCAGTATACACTCTATGGAAGAATGGATTAAAAAAAATCTTTTCCCATATTCTAAGCATTGGGAACAGTACTTGTTCCATAAATATTGTGAAATGAATAAATGGATCTCCAGTTCTCATCTAAGTAGTGGAAGAGGAAGAAGGGGGAGGAGATGGGAAGTAGGCACATCAATATCAAATGTATCACAGCTCTACTAAGACTTTTCAGAGGCAGTAGTCACGCTCCTTACACATGTGGTGCCTTCCCACCCATCACCACTAGATGGCATAAGAGCATCAAACGCACAAGAAGGAAAGAAACCTTCAGTCCCACCCTATGTTAAATCCTCACCTTTGAGGCTAGACACTTGTTGGCCTTGGGTCTTGCTGAAGAGTGACAGCTCATTGGTGATGGACTCTAGCATCTTGACAAAGTTGGGCAGGAAGAGGATGACCTGGACATCATGATTGGCTAGGTGCCTTCCACAGCTGATGCCTTGAGCCCCCTTCACATGGGGCCCACATAGTAGGGCCACTGTAGGCCTCTGGTGAACATTTTTTGGATTCAACCTGGAACAGAAGGTGAAGCAGTATTAATCCCTTGCATCCCCTATCAGAAAATTTCCAGTAGGTACCTGCTGCTCTCTGAGCTCTCTCCCCCTCCTCACCAAGTCCCAAGCTCCAGAGGGAGCCAAAATCCACTGCAGGCAAGGTCTACAGAGTGTTATTTCCCTTGTCTCACACCCCAGCAGCACTTCATTGCTGGTTCCTCTGACTAGGCCTTCTACCAGATCTTGTTCCAATAATACTGTTGCCAGAAAACTGATTTCTGACCCATGAATACTTAATGGTTCCCCCTGTGTAGCTTATTAGGTCCAAATTCTGCATACCAAAGAGTTTTTGCCACCTCTGCAGTCTTATCAGTTCTTCCTCCCCAACATGTTTGCCCCACTCAGCAAGGCTGGTCTCATTCTCTCCTGTGCTTGTAAAGTTCTTCCCTGCTTATGCTCAGACTAGGTTCCCTGCCCAGATGGCCATTCACTTTCCAAACTCTGACCTGCCTTTTCTTGGAGATCCAGCCCAAGGCTTATCTTTTCTGGGATTACTCTGGCTCCCATTTTTTCCTTTTCCCACCTCCTTTTCCCAACTTAATACACTGTAATAAACTTACAGAAAGTACCAATTAAAGATAGTTCTCAATCAGTTGTCATTCTCTTTACTGAGCTTATTAGTGTACTAACACAGATAAGCAATGCTGTAGATATTAACAATACCTATTTCATAGGACACTGTGTGAACTACTGGATGCACAGCAGTGCCCAATGTGTAGGAAGTGCTCAATCAATACTGATCATTAAGAAAGCAGACGCTAGGGGCTATCTCCTAGGCTGGCATCTGCCTTAGATCAAGTAGTTGCTTGCAGTTTCCTGCTAGTTAAAGCTGAGACTCCGATGGCCTCAGAGAAGCCACAAGTAAGGTGGTATGCAGGATTAGCTCTGGAGCTCTGCCCAACTCATGGGCAATACAGTTGGCTCACAGGGCAGCAAGATAGGGAGAAGACAGACAGAAAGAATGTGGTTGTACCCTTAGGGGAAAACCAGGGGAATTCACTTACTAGTTTTCCAAAGAGAGGAAGACAAATGCTGTCAAGCCAAAGAGGCACTTCATAACTAACCCCCTTGTGAAATAAATTTTGGGGAATTTAGCAATGTACTCTACACAATGACACCAAGCCGTTCATTTTACCCACTACTTTTACATTATTTATTTATTTGAGACAGAGCCTCAAGCTGTCACCCTGGGTAGAGTGCTATGGCATCACAGCTCACAGCAACCTCCAACTCCTGGGCTTAAGTGATTCTTTTGCCTCAGCCTCCCAAGTAGCAGGGACTACAGGCACCTGCCACAATGCCCAGCTGTTTTTTTGGTTGTAGTTATCACTGTTGTTTGGCTGGCCCGGGCTGGATTTGAACCCGCCAGCTTTGGTGTATGTGGCTGGCACCTTAGCCAACTGAGCTACAGGCACCAAGCCTAATTTTACATTTAAAGGAAATACTGTAAGTACTTTTCCCTCCAGAGAGATGCTGCAGTTCTGGCATCTGACTCACCCTGGGTTTTTTTTTTTTTTTTCTTTTTTTAGAGTCTTACTTTGTCGCTCTCAGTGGAGTGCTCTGACATCATAGCTCACAGCAACCTCAAACTCTTGGGCTCAAGTGATTCTCTTGCCTCAGCCTCCCAAGTAGCTGGGACTACAGGCGCCTACCAAAATGCCCAGCTATGACCCACCCTGTTTTCTTTTTTTTTTTTCGAAACAGAGCCTCAAGCTGTCCCCTTGGGTGGAGTGCTGTGGCATCACAGCAACCATCATTTACCTGTTGGGTCCTCCAAGGAGGGTCAGTGCCATCTGACTGGCACACACACCTGTCATTTCCAGTCTCCGCTCCAGGGTCAGCCCATGCTTCTCAGCCACAGACAGCAGTTTTTTATGCAGCTCATAGGAAACACTTGGGACAACCAGGCCAGAGTCTGTGGTTCAAAAGGTGAGGAGAGAAAGGGAAAATGACTATGGGAATCCAGGTTCCAAAATGAGTATACTCTACCTAGAATTGTGTGAATGCCAACAATTTAAGAGTGACCCTTCTGTAACCCAGGCTCTTCATCTTCTGGGGCTAGGGCATGCTCTGCAGCGCGTCAGAGCTCAAACAGAAGGTGGTAAACTGAGTAACAACTTGTTCCAGGTCAACATAGGGCAGGAGTGAACTTAAGCTCCCTTAGCAGTTTAGCTACCACAAAGGCCAAGTCCTCATAATATGTCAGGGACTCTCAGGAAAAGGCCAGCACATAGCACGTCACAGCAACCTATCAACCACATTAGAAAAGAACATGCTTTTTCCCACATGGGGAAATGCCATCCTGGGCACTGGGGATTTCCTCACAAGCACACTCTTCATCTTTTCTGAGAAGTGGAATAGAACTGGCTCACCCCCCTTCCGACTCCTCTCATCCCTGCTTATCGATCTCAGGGCAGGTTGACTTGGTGGTTCTAACTGCTCCCCATTTCTTCTTCTCTCTTTTATTTATATCTTTCTTTTTGCTTAAGAAATTCAGCTAGCAACTTGTTTCCTCAAGTAATTTGTCATTTTCTGCCCATGGGAGGTGAATAGGAGGTGAGTATAACCCAACACTCACACCATAGGAAAAGAGTACATGGAAAGTAATCTATGCCTTGCTTTAAGCCACTCAGAAGAATCTAGAACATTTTTTATTCACCAGGAAAAAAGACAACTCTATATAAACATTGGGGGGAATTACTGTCATTAAAAGTACACTGGTTTTTGAAGCTCAAAGTCAAAGTGGCTGGTATACTTGACAAAATCTACACTATTATTATATGTATCCGTATCAATAAGCCAGTGCCATTTCGGGGCCCAGAAAACCAAGACAAGAAAGAAAGAATGAACTCAAAAATTATGATCTGTAATGGATAGCTCCTGCCTTGACAATCAAAGTCTCCCTCCTACCAAGATGCCAATACCCCTGGGCTGGCCACAGGGGAGCAGCTCTTGGCCAAAGAGCTCCATCTGGCTTGGCTGATGGACGGATAAACAAGCCAGTGTGAGATTGCATGTAACTAGTTCTGTCTGGCTGGATCAGATGCCTTTTATTTTTATTTTATTTATTTATTTATTTTTGAGACAGAATCTCATTATATTACCCTCGGTAGAGTGCCATGGCCTTAAAGCTCACAACAACCTCAAATTCTTGGGCTTCAGCAATTCTCTTGCCTCACTCTTCCAAGTAGCTGGGACTACAGGCGCCCACCATAACACCCGGCTATTTTTATTTTTATTTTTTGCAGTTTTTGGCCAGGGCTGGGCTTGAATCCACCCTCTGGCATATGGGGTCAGCACCCTACTCCTCTGAGCCACAGGCACTGCCCCACCTGGCTATATTTTTTGTTGTTGTTGTATTGTCATTGTTGTTTAGCAGGTCCAGGCTGGGTTTAAACCCATCAGCCCTAGTGTATGTGGCCAGCACCCTAATGACTGAGCTACAGGCGCCAAGCCCAGATGCCTTTTAGAAGCTATGTCTTCAACTATACTGGACTGTAAATTCCTCAAGGTAGGAAAACATATCTTGTATTTCTTCAGCAACTGTTCCAGCTATAATTATCAGCAGAGGTTGAGTTCTCAACAGGCACTCAGACATATACATGAAGGAAACCTAGTGCTATTTCTGGCCTGGCCTAACTCGAAGACAGAAATTTTCAGTAAATTGATTATCATTCCATTATTTCAGAGTCCTATAGAGAAAAATCTGTCTACCCCATTGGTCATTACAGGAGAAAGCTCTTTAAAATTTTGGGACAGAGTCTCACTTTTTTGCCCCCTGTAGAGTACTGTGACGTCAAAGCGCACAGTAACCTCCAGCTCTTGGGTTTAGGCAATTCTCTTACCTCAGCCTCCTAAGTAGCTGGGACTACAGGTGCCTGCCACAATGCCCAGCTATTTTTTTGTTGCAGTTTGGCTGGGGCCGGGTTTGAACCCGCCACCCTCAGCATATGGGGCTGGCGCCCTACTCACTGAGCCACAGGCGCTGCCCAGGAGAAAGCCCTTGAGGTTCTATCAGGTATCTGATCTTGCCTGGATAGATTCTTAAAACCACATGGAATGAGGCTTCAGGTCTGTTTCAGCAATAGGAAATCAAACACAAAGACTCAAACTATAGTACCCAGATCTGTATCCTCTCAAGGGAAAACAGAATAATAACAAGATAACGTAATGATGATGATAAAAAATGTTTAACATCTCAAAATAAACACTATTCTGTGGGTTAATAGAGCCCATCTACCTGCCTGAGTCCTATTTCTATCTTGGGCAGAGACAACTATCAATGCCCTTAGAAGCACTGAGTCTCTCTCCTCAAGCCTCTTTCTGAATTATCAGTCACTGGCATCCCAGGTGCCAGTGCTGGAGGCTACTGCCTGACCTTGCATGTCAACAGCTGATTAAAACAGCCATTTTTATGGCCTGCTTCAGACATGCACATATTATCAGAACTAATTAAGTTGAACAGTTCTCAAGAGTCCCATGCCACTAACAACTTAAAACCTGTCAGACAAGTCACGCACCTGCCTATTTTAAACACCCTCTTTACCTACAAAGTCACGCAAGGTAGAGTTTTCACTCCTTTATAACATTTATACCTAGTCTATGTATTTCAGGTCTATGAATTTCTTCTCCTATTTATCAGTACTTTCTGTTAGATTTGAAATGGATCAGGGCAGTGACCTCCACAAATCAAGTTTGCTCTCTGGGTCAGGCTCTTGTGTTACATATACAAACAGGCAGCCCCCTCTGGTTCTGAGGGCTCCCTGGGAGCAGGCAGAAGCATTTTCTGCTACCTTTCCATCAAAGTCCTTAAGGGCACAAAACTCATGGTATAGGGAGAAAAGGGATTGCTCCACCCCAGCTGGCTAGGTGCTACAGCTGAAAAATTTTATGTCTCCTACCATCTCCTCATTGATCTGTATTAGGTGGACAGGGCACCATTGATCAATTGGCATGTACTTGTAGTCTAGGGAAAAACAAGGTTAAGAACACTGCCCGCAGTTGCAGGGTCTAGGACTCCACTGTACTCTGATTACTTCTCTGAAAAGAACCGTGCAAGCACCACAAATTGTTCCTTTTAAACATTTATATACAAAGTCCAACCAGTTAGACTGGCTTATCAGAAACAGGCAGAGGGAATAAACTCCAAAGGAAGGGAACCAAGAACATAGCGTGTAAATTACAAACAATAACATTGTCAAAACCTGAACATGGGCCAAGTCTAATTATGTTTGGGTTGGAAAGTGAATCTTTATTGTTCAGAATCAAGGCAGTAAAATCAGTTAGTAGGGTTTCTTTGAATATTAATATGTATTTTACAGCTGTTGTAAAACAAGGAAGATATAATTATAACTAGTTCGTGACATGACGAATACTTCTTATAATCTGACTTAACCTTATCAAGGAAAATGACTCAAGCACACTCAGTACAAGTGAGGAAAGAAGATTCCTTCCTGCAAAACTGATTTCCACAGCATGAAGCTGGGGTGCTTTTTGGGCCATGGAACCCAGTGGGCCAGCACCACACATGCCTGCTGTAGTCTGACCCTTGTTGTGTCATCACTTCTGTATTGCTCATTCTAGTATATGCTACTTTAGGCCTTTCCCTGCCTTACAGACATATCCATGCTCTTCTACCCTTCATCACACTTTCCCACCCTCAGACCCTCTGCAGCACCATGTCATGTCCAAGCTTTCTCCTTTCAAACCACCCAGGCTTTCCTTTGTACAACAAGGATCCCATAACAAAGTGCCATCTCACATCTAACTTAGTCCTCTCACAGATATGCCCCTTTGACTGGAAAGGCTGTGTACCCTATCTTATCAATGAGGAGCACAACTCATTAGCAGGAATGGGATTTCTCTAGAACTATGGATTCTAATTCCATTCTGTGGTGGTCACAAAATTAGATGATGATGACATACTGGATCTTTTTGGGATATAAAGCCATTGGTAAATTTATACCCACAAAACAGCAATGTACAGACGGCCCCCATAGATCAAGGAAGGAAGGATTTGTTATAAGACAAAAGACCTCTCACTATCAGGTCTCTCTATTCATCATCTTTATGGGACATTCAACCTGCATTGTACCCCAGATATCTTGGCTGCCTTCTGGTTCCTAAATACCTTAAGTTCCTCCTGGCTCCAAGAAAAAGGTCCCTTCACATGCTGGCATTCTCTTCTCTCTTTCACCACAATCCCCACACACAGCTGGCTCTTTATCTTTCAGGGCAAGCATGCCACTTATTTACTTCATTGTATTCAATACATCTCTTTCTCCACCAATTTTTTCCTCCAAGATGCAAGAGTTAGTAAAGAATGTCTTGACAAAATAACTTTCTAATTATGAAGGGGAAAATTACCTTTACAATGAAGAAGACTGGCATACAACACCTTACCAAGTGATCAAACTTAGCCCCAGTGATGAGACAAACTGATATAGCGTCCTCCCTGATGTGCTGCCTTGAGAAAGATATTAACTCCAATAAAATCCTGGAAATCATGTTTAACACGAATAAAATCAAGAGGAAACAATCAGTAAATCAAAACTAAGGGACATTCTGCAAATCAACTGGCCTACACTCTTCACAAATATCAACATCACAAACAGTTGTGGGAACTGGGTTGGCACAGTGGGGATTATGGACACAGCTATAATCCTAGCACTCTGGGAGGCCCAGGTGGGTGGATAGTTCAAGCTCAGGAGTTCGAGACCAGCCTGAGCAAGAGTAAGACTCTGTTTCCAAAACTAGCCAAGTGTTATGGCAGGTGCCTATAGTCCCAGCTATTTAGGAGGCTAAGGCAAGAGGATCACTTAAGCCCAAGAGTTTGAGATTGCTATGAGCTATGATACCACACTTCTCTACCCTAGGCAACAAAGTGAGACTCTGTCTCAAAAAAAAGTTGTGGGAATCATTCTAGGTTAAAAGGAATAAGAGATATATGACAACTAAATGTAATATGCAGTGATTGATTAAAAGTACAGCTTAAAGGACATTACTGAGACAACTGGGAAGTTTTACATCTGGAGTGTATATAATGCTTTTGTATGAATTTAAAATTTCCTGAGATCAATCTTATAGTGTAATAAATATTCTATAGCATATATGTGCTGTGTAAGTGTTTAGGAGTGAAATGTAATGAGGAGTGAAACTAAATCTCAAATGGGTCAGAAATATGTCTCTCTGTGTGTGGGCACACATGCATTTATTTTATATAAAGTAAATATGTCCAATTGTTAATTGGTGAATCTAAACAAAGGGTGTATGGGTTTTTCATTACACTGTTCTAGCAACTTTTCTGGAAGTCTGAAAATTTTTTTTAAGTACAAAAAGTTAGAGGGAAAACTGTGAAACAAATATTTGCAGAATAACAATACTTCAAGTCTGTGGTGAAATGGGGAGTGGTAGGGGATACAAAAGATAAATAGAGTATGAAAACAGAGCCTGTACCCAGAATCTCAACAATTTAGCTGGAAACCAAAAGTGTATGTGTGTGCAGAGCAGTGCCTGTGGCTCAGTGGGTAGGGTGCTGGCCCCATATAACAAAGGTGGCAGGTTCAAACCCAGCTCTGGCTAGCTAAAACAGCAGTGGAAACTGCAACCAAAAATAGCCGGGTATTGTGGCAGGTACCTGTACTCCCAGATACTCGGGAGGCTGAGGCAAGAGAATCACTTAAGCCTAAGACTGGACTCTGTCTTTTAAAAAAAAAAAAAAAGTGTGTGTGCAAACCCAGAGCACACATAACAGTTATCTGGATCACATGTGCAAAGTATAGATTTCAAGTTCTCAATCTGAACTATGCCTTGAAAGACAGGCAGGACTGTAGTCATAAGGAAAAGAAGAGGGACTCCAGGCAGAGGTAGGGAGGAACCATGAACCAGAGGCCAAAATGGGTGTGACATGTACAGAGGAAAATATCCCTCCCTGCCTAGAGCCCAGAGGCTGGTTGGTATGAAAGCTCAGCTTAGAGTAATGGGCAGGGCCAGACTTCAAAAGGCTTTAAAAACTTTAGAGTTGTTTTATGCAAGCTGTCTTAAGCAATATGAAGTTGACAGGAGTAGAAAATGAGGCTAGAAAGACCAGGTAGAATTGATTTCAAAGGACATGGGGATCCTATGGGGCAGTATAAGAAACTAAAAGGTCATGAAAATTTCAAGAGAAATTCTGAAGGAAGATGAAAATCTGGAGCCAAAATGAATACTACTGAGGATAAAGGCAAATTTTCTGCCAGGGCTGCTAAGAACAAATCCACAGCATCTGCTATTAAATTTAAAAAAATGGCCTTCTGAGTCTTTTCCAAACTTAAATGGTGAGTCTACTGAAAGAAATGGGAATGCCAAGGAGTCAAAGATATGGGTTGGCCTGGCACCCATAACACAGTGGTTACAGCACCAGCTATACACACTGAGGGTGGCAGGTTCAAACCCAGCCTGGGCCAGCTAAACAACCATGATAACTGCAATGAAAAAAGAGCCAGGCATTGTGGCAGGCACCTATAGTCCCAGCTACTTGGGAGGCTCAGGCAAGAGAATCACTTAAACCCAAGAGTTTAAGGTTGCTGTGAGCTATGACACCATAGCACTCTACTGAGGGTGACATAGTAAGTCTCTGTCTCAAAAAAAAAAAAAAAAAGTGGCTCGGTGCCTGTATTTCAAGTGGCTAAGGTGCCAGCTACATACACTAGAGCTGGCAGGTTCGAATCTCCAGCCTGGGCCTGTCAAAGAACAATGACAACTACAACCAAAAATTAGCCAGGCTTTGTGGCAGATGCCTATAGTGCCAGCTACTAGGGAGGCTGAGGCAAGAGAATCGCTTAAGCCCAGGAGTTGGAGGTTGCTGCGAACTATGATGCCATGGCACTCTACCCAGGGCAACAGCTTGAGGCTCTGTCTCCAAAAAAAAAAAAAAAAAAAAGGCATGGGTAGGTGTGAACTCAGCTGTGATGTTTTCAGTATGAGGAGGATAGCAGATATACTAAAATCAAACTGCTATGTTAATCTGGCTAGATACCTATGACTCTGAAATGGCAAGAGGGCACACATTCACATGAGCAGAGACAAGTACAGTTCTGGAATGACCAAATGGCCGCTTCATCAAAAACTCAAGTATCAGGCCATAATCCTCCAGCTCTTAGTCTGAGCTTAAACTCTTTTTTTTCACTGTTTTTGGTTGGGTTTGAACCAGCCACCTCTAGCATATGGAGCTGGTGCCCTAATCCTTGAGCCACAGGCACCGCCCTGAGCTTAAACTCTTAATATACTGTCAAAATGTTGCCAAGATACCTTTTCTAGTGGGTAAGAGTCTAGCCAAGACAACTGTCTCAACAGTACTTCCCTAAAAACTCACATCACCAGTGACAAACCAAGCTCTTCGAGTCTATGACAAACCTGATTCTTTAGGCCCAGAAACTCTGAAAGATTCCAACTTAGAAAGAATGACTACTTCTTCCACTCCTGGCAGTGGAGGATCTGAACTCAAGGTCTTCCAAATCAATCAAGTCACTGTTAAGGATGTCTGCCTGTGGAGACTTGATTCAGAAACTAGGCTAATGCTCTTCTCGGTGAAAAGCTGTGATAACCTGGTGCAGGAGTGCAGGTTTAACAGTGCAGAACTCCTAGAATGTACTTCCTAGAGTCTCCTGGTGGCTGTCTCTCAGAATGACATCCCTATAGCACCTGATCCAACCTGCAGACATAGGATGGGAGACTACAACAGGAACCTGTATAGGCTGGGTCTACAGCATGAGAAGACAATGAGATGATGGTGACCAACTCCACTCCAGCAGATACTCAATTCTCTACAGTGAGAAGGAGTTGCTTCAGGAATACAATAGTTGCTGAAGGAGGCCTCACTACCTTCAGGATAAAATTCTTCAATAGCATTTTTAAACTCCCAAGATTTATTTATCCTTTAATTCCTTTTGGACACATACTCAATGCAGATTTCCTGATCACTTGTACATGAGGAGATAAAAACACTGCTGGTGTAAGGGGCTATCTTTACTACCTGGGAACCCCAATTCTTTTTTTTTTTTTTTTTTGAGACGGAGCCTCAAGCTATCCCCCTGGGTAGAGTGTCATGGCATCACAGCTCATAGCAACCTCCAACTCCTGGGCTCAAGAGAGTCTCCTGCCTCCGCCTCCCAAGTAGCTGGGACCACAGG
>CAUYQV010033654.1:0-29625 GCA_963574575.1 Galagoides demidoff | reverse complement strand
TGACATGATTCAGAAAGTGTGGAATGCAAAGCCCAGCACATAGAGTAAAGATGGTAGCAGTAGCTTCTCGATACACTGTTTTATTCTTAGATGTCTGCTCAAATGCCATCTCCCTATGAGCCATTCTCAACATGTTTAAGGTTGAGAGACTTTATCACATATTAGACTGCATTAAAGTTATCCTCCTCAAATTTGGACCTTAGTCACTGATAGATGACTTTGTTCTTCTCTCACTGCTGGTTTACTGTGTGAGCTTCCTGGGGGCAAAGCCTCTGTTTCGTTCCTTTCTACTGGAGAACCCTGGGCATTGTCTACCAAGAAAGAAAACTTTTTTATTGGACAAATTAAAAAAACTGCATTTTAACAATTTTAATTTTTCACATGTGGCTATCTGGCCTCCCCAGTAGAAAATAGATTCTGGAGCTATCCGATGAATTAATGAAAACAAAAATCAAATCATCAAGATGTACTGATGGTTAGATATGGGGGAATGAAGTGTCTAAGCTGGTTTCTGACTTGTGTATCTGTATTACTGGAGGCATCTTTCACTGATTGTTAAGTTTTGGACAAGTTGGATTCAGGTTCCAGTTAGAAATCACAGTATGGCTATCTAGCAGGCATTTAAATATTAGATTTTGGAGCTCAGGAGAAAATCATAGAGTGGAGGACAGATTTCATAATCCTTTTAATGCTGTCCTTGAAATTATGGATAATGAAGGGATTCCAAGTTTATGTCTTCTGCTGTCTTCTTCCTGAGTGAAGACAAGGTGTGGTCAGAGGAAAAGCATGAGATCAAGATTGAAGAGGAGATGCCAGAATTCCTGAGGAAATCCAAGAATGAGTGGTGTCAGAGCAGGTAAGGCAGGAAGTCCTTTATACCAGAAGAGAAAAGAAAAAGGTGGCAGGTCAGGGAGGCTGATACTCCCAGCTCCTGCTGAGTATTGGGCAACCAGAAGGTCTGGGCAAATTCACAGCTCTGCATCAACCAACAGAAGCCTTATTAACTGGGCTGGTTTGCTTCACCCTCATTTACCCATGCTCAACCTTCCTCTGCTTGTAGCCCAGCACTTTTATTCTACTTTACTTGTGCTCTCAACTCATGCATTGGGTTTTGATCAAAAGAGAAAGGTTTGGTTGGAACGTTATTGTCATTCAGTTATCTGAACCCCATTTTCAGAAACTGTGGCCATTTTGCATCTTATCCAGAAGAGGCCCGGGGTTTGTCAGACCTGATTTAGGGTAGAATTGAGGTCTATGACACTAAAGAGAGGAAAATACTGAAAATGTTACTAAATGCACATCTAATATTATATATGAACTTTTAGTCATATTTAAAGCAAATTTCTTAGGGAGAGAGTATCCTGCCAGAGAAGAACATAAGAAGGGAGGTGGGTGTAGGTGAGATTGGAAAGGGTGTGGCCACTACTCGGAGCCTGGGAGTAAGAAATAGATATTGGATTGCACAGTTTTCTGAATGCTTGGGTTGGCCAAGCTCATGGGTAAATGGATCAAGTTCTATTCCATTTTTCATTCCTGATTTCTTAATCTTGTGTCTTTCTTCTTAGATGGCTTTCAACCTCTCATTGCTCTTTGATTTCCGATGCTCATTCTCCCCAGTGTAAATCATGCTGGTCTCTTTGCCTAATGAAGAGCCTAGAGAATTTAGGAGGTCCCACAAGAGTGGAATGTGAGCTTTGGTTGTCTAGGCGACATCTGATAGCTGCCCATGGTCATGCCAGAATGGATTTTGATTAATGGTAATCAATCCATTTCATTCCCTCTTTGGAGGGGGGAGAGAAGGAAAGAGATGAAACAAACATCCATTGTGTACTTACAGCACTTGAATCATTTTGTTAGGGGTTTGATGCATCTTATTCTATTTGATCAACCTGTGAAAAAGATCTTATCCCCATTTTACAGATGAGGAAGTTGTGCCTTAGAGAGATGGAATAATTTATCTAACCAGTAGCTAGTAATTTACCTAACTGTCACCCTAACGATGGTGTCATTTTGATTTCACTAAGTTTGTTACACAAAAATAAATTTTTAAAATAGATGCCTTTCGGTAAGGATATTCAGCCTCTATATAAATGCAAATTTTGACTCCTCAGCTGGGATTAGCATGAGCTCTAAATTAACATGAGACCCAAGTGAATATATCCTGTTCATTAAAAGGTATGATGCATTGTTTTTTCTCTCAAAAGGAATAATTTTCTCAGGAGTACTTTGGGTCTGAGTTTATTTCCTTCAAAACTTCTCCTTCTCAACAGGCTGCAATTTTAGCTGTTCCCTGGGAAGGATGATTCAGATTTCTGAGGTTACAATTAAATAAGCGTCACGCGCGTGTACTGCAGTATCTGTACTCATTTTTACCCATCTGAGGGTTTGAAGGAGGCAACAGGAAGCAAAGACACGTGGCCAAACTTTTCCATCATGGTCAAGATGATAAATAAGCATCGTAGACTGCTAAGGCCTAGAAGTTTGCTTAGAGTGCCCAGGTGCTGGAGGTTATCCACTGGAACAATTTTGCTGTTGGTTTTAGACTTCTGCTACTTCTTGGCAGAAAGATGAACTAGGTAGAATTTAAAACCAGGCATCTTTCCCATATCTTACAGTAGTTCTTGACTGACTATATGTTTGAGTTGCTTGGAGAGTGTTTAAAAAACAAAAATCCTAAGTTCAGTCTATTCCCCAGAGGAATTAAAACAAAATCTCTGGGGACCCAGGCATTAGTATTTCTCAATGCTTGCTAAGTGAGTTCAGTGTGGAACCAAAGGCTGAGACTCACTGGTCCTGGAAGTTTTAGGTCTAGCAAAATGATTTGTAACTTTGGCTATACATTGGAAGAACCTTGGCAGCTATTAAGAATACACACTCCCAGCCCCCACCTATGATTTAACTGGTATGTGGGGGGAGGGGTTGAGCAAAAAATTTTAATGATGATTCTAATATTCAGCAAGAATGACAGCCACAGTTCTAGAACTGAGCTTTGGCCAGTGGTCCTCAGACTACTTCTCAGACCTAAAGGTAACTAGGAATCCCCAGGAGGTCTTACTGAAATACTAGCAGCAGGACCTTACCCTGAGAGGTGCTGATTGAGTTGGTCTGGGGAGGAGTCTGAGATTGTGTATTTCTCAGGAGCTCACAGTAATGCTAATTATCTCAGGCCAAGCATCCACCTTCCCACGCTCTTCCACCAGTGAGCCTCCAGATGGGTTAGACAAGAGTTGGTAGATGGAAACATGCTTTCTTTCTTGAGCTGCCTGACAGCTGTCTCATAATCATCCAGTATGTGCACTTGAAAGTCACAAGTTCTCGGGTCTGTTCCCCATATTTCATTTTAACACTTAATACTGTGGCATATAGGTCAGGGAAAGAGTGGTTATTAATGTCTCCTTCACTGATGGGGATGCTTCTGGTACCTCCGTCGTGCAGTTATTCTAAGAAGAGAATCACTGTAGATAAAATTGTTAAGTGTGGTGTCTGATACATCACAAGCACTCAGTAAATAGTAACTAATGGGTGTACATTCATGGCATTCATGGCATGTTAGAATTTTTTTTAGTATATGTTTGCCTCAGAAACCTTCCTTTAAGTACAACTTACATGGGAGCTTCACCCATGTAGATTAGAAAAGACCGAAGCCACTCTTGAAGCAAAGATATGTGTACGGCATCTTTAATTGCTTGGTTTCTGCCCTATCCTTCTGCGCTTTTGGCCAAAGAAGCAGCTGTGACATCTGTTTTGAGTATCTTATTCTATTCCTCAGAAGAGTTCATAAGAGACTTACCCAAGGTTATATAACTAGCAAATGGTAAAGCTCACTCTGACCCCCTGGGGACCATTTTAGAACGTTCTCATTGGTCATCAATGACAGAAGAATTAGAACTAAGTGCTACAAACTGCTAGGTCTATGCCACCAAAGGGGGAATTTTTATTAACAGAATTTTAATTTTATAGCCAATGGATGTTTGAAGTAAGAAAGAAATTAAACACAAAGG
This sequence comes from Galagoides demidoff, assembly GCA_963574575.1. Taxonomy (NCBI): domain Eukaryota; kingdom Metazoa; phylum Chordata; class Mammalia; order Primates; family Galagidae; genus Galagoides; species Galagoides demidoff. The sequence goes on along the minus strand of CAUYQV010033654.1, from coordinate 25,624 downwards.
AAAACATAAATCCCTTTTCTCATTTTTATGACTCCCATTTCCACATCTCAAAGGAATAGTTTCTTGGATGTTTTTCAGAAACCTATGTATATATAATGATAATGTATAAAATATTTATAAATAGTCCTTTCCACATACACAAACAAACCATATGTACTATCCTGTTTCTAGATTTTTTTTCAGTTAATAATTGATCTTGAAAACCTCCCCTATAGCACCTATATCTCTACCTTATTGCTTTTCATGGCAATAAGATACTGGGTATTTATTTAGCCAGTTTTCCTGGTGTTGGACATTAGACTGTTGGCCATTTTAACTGAACCTGTGCTTACCTATCTGAGCAACTATTTCCAGATTCTTAGAAGTGGAATGTGGGGTCAGTGTCTGCCTCTCCCGTGTTCCTTCTGTTTTGCCACATTCAACTGCTTTTTTCTTCCGTGAGACTTTTAGTTGATCACCCTTAGGGGGGAAAAAAAAATGAAGGAACTTTCAGGGCTGAAGTGCCAGACTTATTCCACATTAGCCTTTTCATCTTGGCCCAGCTCGGAGAGGCAGAAAGTTTCAGCACCAGCTGTGGGCATTTTGTTTTGAGGACTAAATGAAGCAAATGTTCTATGCTCAGTTCCCACCAGGGAACTAAACCCGTATTTTCAGTCCCAAATTGCTCATGTCTCACTCACCTCCCCTGTCCCCATTCACTCAGGCTCTCACAGCTAACCAGTACCTCTAGTGTCCCTTAAAAGGCATAAGGGAATATTGTTTCCTATTAATAATTCTTTCCACCTGCTCTGGGGGTGGTTCTGAAAATGTAGATATGCACCCTGATCCATGAATTTTCTTGTGGACGAAGTTGTTCAGTGATTTTTCAAATGATGCAACTAGAAAGAGAGAAACAGTTTAGAGCCATGATTAATGCCACTGTGTCCCTGGCTGCCTCACTTCCTCAGCCCGTCACTATAAGTAATTACCTGCCTGATTCTGGACAAGTCCTTCTGTTTGGCTTAAGTCATCTATTGATCATTTATTTAAGCATTGCATACTCCAGGGAAGGTGAAAAAAATACTTCTCTAAATTAATTTTTTTGAGCCCTCTGTGGTCATGAATAAATATCTTTCATTTCACACAATTTACATCAGCAATTGCTTAGCAGTGGGGATTTGTTTACCACTTCTTATCTGCTTCTCTGAAAATTGGATTTTTAACTACTCTGTGATGGCAGTTTTGAATTGATACATTAAATTTTCAAAATCGTATTTGACTTACTGTCTCCTGCTTGCAATGTAGCACAATGCTCTGACACAGCAGGCTGCTATTCTGGTTATAAGACTGGGAGCCTCCCAACACATGGCTGGCTGTTGGAAGGACACACTTATCTCACAGTTGAAACTTTAGGTAATGTTTTCCTTTACTGGAGGATGCAGGCAGATGGTGATCTTTGAGCAATGAAAGTTGGAAAAACAAGCAACAATCATACAGTAAGTTTTTTTAGGACCAGTTTATGTTTTCTAGAGCTTTGTCAGTGGATGTTTATGAGCACTTATTACAGTATAGATCTGTTTCTAACAACTTCAAAATATTTCTATATGTAACCTAAGTAAGAAACGTTATCTTGGGAAAGATTCCTCCCTCTGTACTGTGCCTGAATCCTTTTTGTGGGCATTTGTGTATGTTTCGACCTGTTTTGTGTCAGGCAATCTTAGACTTTCTGTTAATCTGTAAGTAATTTCTTATTATTGATTACTCAGTGCTAACAACTCCCTGAGGTTTTAAAGCAATCTTTTTTGACAAGGGAATTTGCTACTACTTAGAAACATAATTCTGCACCATCTTTTAACAAGCAAGCTGGAAGTTTCCCTGTGGTGCAACATTCAAACACATTCTTATAGGCAAAACCCATACCTGAATGCAGCAGTCAAATACACACACAATGAAAGTCAAGTTTAACAATGAGGAGCTATGTCCAAAATATAACATCATCTTCCTGAGGTTATGCTTCTGAAATTTGTCGCCACCGTCTAGATTCTGACAGTCCTGGGGTTACTCAAGCTCACTCTTTAACAATTGACCTGTATCTTGAGTGTCTGAAGAGCTAGTGATCTGTAGCTCCTTGCCCTTAAATGTTGGACTTTCTAAGGCTAGAGCCAGGATCCTATTAGGTTTGTCTTCTAGGAAAAACAAGATTGAACATTGCAATTGTAATTCCTAACAGTATGGTCTGGAGGCAGGACATGGCAGCTGTGGGACAGCCTGGGCAGAAAACAGGTTCTGGAAGACTAGAGGTGTGGCTGTCACTGACTCTTGTTGATCTCTGAGCTACCTAATAGGTTCAAATCTGCCAGTCTTCAAACCTCAGGGATATGGTCAACACCCACTTTCTCTGTGGTTTTGGAAAAGTGGTTTGTGAAAAAGTGAGAACTGATCAAGGCAAGGTTTTATCTGTTTCTCAATAGGACTGTATGATGTAGATATGATGGGTATTAATGTTCAAAGTCTATATACTCCTCCATACTTTTGAAGAGGAAGATTTAGTACAGAATAGGAAGTCCATTCCTAAGATAAACTTGAATTTTCCTCTGACATAAGAATGACAGATGAGGCAGGAAAAGCATGACTTCTAACCTAACTCTAAATTATATTTTTAAAATAATGATTATATGATACCCACTTTCATGAGTTGACATATAAAAAGCAGGAGTAGAATACTATATCAGTATGTTTAAAAACAACTTCCAGATGTCAGGAAAGAAAACAGACTGTGACAAGAGATATACGTGTATTGTAAGCATATGGCACAACTTCACTGAAAGGGCTGGAAAAGGTGCTGACATAAGTAACTTTGGAAATGAATGGTATCTATAAGATGAAAGGCAAAAGGAGCCTCACATTAGCACCATCCTCTAATTGATAAAGTGCTTTACCATGGGAGTGATTTCCCATGGGCTATAAATTTTGATCCTGTTCTACATATAGACTTGAAGAATTAAGTAAATGCATGGTGATGTGGGAGGCAGTTTTCTTGTTATTGAAATGGTAATTTACAGATTAACAAGGGGAGAAGATAGAGTGATCCTTGTGGTCACGGATTATAGTTGGGGCTATCAGTAAGAACTCATGTTTAGATGGATATAGATAGAGACAGTTGCACAAAGAAATATTTCTAGATGTAGGTATACACATGGGTTAGTATAGAAATACACATGTATTTCTTTGTTACATCAGATGAGAGCGCCAAAACCAAATGATACTCTAGTGGCAATGAATATACCTAGCACCCAGATTTTGTCTTCTAATACCATTCTCCAATAAAAAGGAGCAGGACTTCCTGGAGAAATAGCTATTTCTAGGACTAGGGAAGGAAATATGCAAGAGTTCTAGAAAGTAAGGAAGTACTCAGAAAATCAAAACACTAGGGGTATATCAAAGTTACACAAAGGCTAATCGCAAGAGCCACAATTCACAAAGCAGGAAAATTTCAACTACAAACTAAGGAAAGTAGTATTAAATTATACGCAAAGTATGTAATAAATTAGTCCATTCTGATATAAATACAGTAGAACTTCTGCAAGTTGACCACCCAAAGGACTGTAACAAACAGGTCAATATATGGAGGTGGTCAACATAAGCAACTAGGTTTACTGTACTGACACATCCACGTGGTGCATGTCTTTTCTATGAAATTTAGGTCAACTTAAGGAGGTGGTCAATGTAGGGAGGTGATCCATTATGGAGGATCTACTGTATATTGTTAGATAATGACAAATGGAGAAGAAACAAATTTCTCATGCAGACTAATTCCAGATAATGTAGGGAGCTACTCCTAACAGGGGGAGTATAACTCTCTACTCTGTAAGTGTGGACTGTGAATGGTTAATTCTTTCCAAAGAGTTCATCAAGGAAAGGGGGCTAAATAAATAGTAACTCTATAGTGGAGAAACGTGAAAATGCTACTTTAGTTAGGTGATCAAGGCCCACATCAATAATGATGTCATGCTGGTTGTATATACGCATGATATAATATGATGAACATAGTACTCTGTGTGTTCTTCTTCTCCAAAACATATAACCACAGTCTAGTCATGAGAAAAACATCTGACAAATTCCACTGGAAGGGCATCCTACAGTATACCTGACCAGTACTTCTCAAAATTATTGAAGTGATTACAAAACAGAAAAGGAAAATCTGGAAGGCTGTCCCAGCCAGGAAGAGTATAAAGAAGGCTTGACAAGTAAATGTAATGTGGTATCCTGGATGGGATTGTAGAACAGAAAAAGGATATTAGGTAAAAGCTAAGGAAATATGAATGAATTACGGGGCTTAGTAAGTAGTAATGTACCAATATTGGTTCATTAGTTATAACAAATGTTCCATACTAATGTAAGATGTTAGTAATAGGGGAAACTATGCCATGTGGTGTATGGGAATTCTCTGTACTATTTTCTCAATTTTTCTACCTTTCAGGGTAGAAGAAAAAATGGAGTCTTTGGTAGGTAGAAAAAGGGTTTTTATAAGATGACCATGGAATAACCAAATCCATGGAACCTGGAGATAAGTTACATTGCAAATAGGAATTGAGATTGTAGATGACATTAAGGTTACTAATTAGCTGACTTTATTGTAGGCACATTAGCCAGATGGGCCCAATGAAATCACAAGGTTCTTAAAAGAGCAATAGAAAAGCGGAAGAGGACCGTCAGAGGCAGACTGTGGAAGAATGGTCTGGAAGAAGTGGCATTACTGGCTTTGAAGGTGGAGTAAAGTGACCATGGATTATAGAATATGGTGACTCCAGAAGCTGGAAAAGGCAGGAAACAGATTTCTCCCCAGGAGCCATGGGAAAGGAACAAAGCCTGATAGTACCTTGATTTTAGTCCAATGAGATCTTTGATGGACTTTGAACCTACAGAAGCTTATGATACTAAATTTGTGCTTTTTTGTGCCACTAAGTTTCTGTTAATTTCTTACAGCAGTGGGAGATGAATACAGAGACTTTTAGGTTAGTAACACCCAGGGAAGATGCTTTTCCACTGTACAAATGGTTGTGTAGATATTACCTCCCTCAGTATTTTAAGGGACACCCCAGCCCCCAATATTCCCCTCACCTCCACAAGTATTTAAGTGAGGAGCTATAGATTGAAGGAGATAGAAAACAGAAGAACTGAAGGGTTGTAGGAGCAATGGGAGCAGGGGAAAAATTCAGGATGATTCTAAGAGGGTTGTGGCTCTTCAATATATTCAGAGTCTGTGAGGAAGGGGTAAGGAAAAGCCACCATGGCCATGAATGCTGAGGATGAAATCCTAGGCCTAGTAAGGGCTGGTGGTGAATTGAATAAAGATGAGGAACTACTCCTAGGATCCTACTTTTTTCTAAACTCCACAAAGTTGGAAAATGCACCTTGAACCTCACATAAAAGAGACTATTTTGGATAGGTTCCTGGTTTATGTTGGCATGCACAAGTAGTTGCACTGCCAGATATTTGATTTGGGTTTCACAGGTATTATTCTGTTCAGTTCCCTTAGGTTCCCATGAGGAGTTAATCACTGTGATTTTTATATTTCAGGGAGCAACAAGGGTTCCAAGAAGTGGGGTGACTTGTCTAAGTTCACATGGCTAGAAAATGGAGGGTCCTGGGTTCAAATTCAGGTCTGTCTGACTCCTAAATGCATCTGTCTTTTAGCTAAGCTCTTGTGTATAGAGTAGTGAATGATGAATCATTGGAGTAAGGCTGGAGGGACCCATGTCCTCGTGGTGGGATGGATGAGCTGAGAGCTTGGGTTGGAGTGGGAATTGAGATGGACTTGGCAGGGTAGTCTGTGGAGACTTATAAAAAAACACTGAAGCTACCTGGAGATTAAGTGGGGATGGAGAAATAAGGCAAGAAGTCCAACTACTGCAGTAAGGCAATGCAACCCATTTCATGATGTCTTATTTTCTACTGGGGCCTCCTGAGATGTGATAGATCCTTTTAGGCAATAAGTAGTTCAAAAGGTGGTTGGTTCTAAAGGCAGTGGGAGCAAGACATCTGTCTGTAAGGGAGAAGCAGCACAGAGTAATAATTTCAGCTGCTCTAACGGCCTTTGTCTGGCTATTTGTTAAGCATCTGCTTTACTCCCCCCCTCCCTTACCCTGATGTCTGCTGTGCAGATAGGCATTAAGGGGTCCTCTCCTCATTTCACTGTCAGTTTACAGGAGACACCCCTTAAAACACCAGCACTTCTAGACAACCCAGATTGGAAAATATTCACTTCTCCTTTTTTTTTTTTTTACTTCTTAGAGAATAAGTTTAGGCCTAGTTTTCTAATTCTTCACAAACAAAGTAAAGAAAGAAAGTAATCTTGTTTCAAATGCACTTCAGTATCAAAGAATGCCATTTATCCTGTCTCATTTTAGCTGAAGCAATTAATATTCAAGTTGGTGCTATGTAAAATATTAAGCTTACCGTGTATTCTCCAGCCATTTATGCTAATTGCATCCTTTCATTTGTATTGAAAGATTTATAAAAGTATCAGGAGACACTTTATACTGAATTAAAAACTATTGAACTGAGTGTTTCAAGGCTCCTGCTCAAAAAAGAACAATTATTAAAATGTATTATTCAATTAAATATAAGAATCTGTATCTATCTTCAAGAGTTGAGAACATAAGCAAAAGTGCTACCAGTTAGAATGAGTACATTAAATCTGACAGTTGTGCCATGTTGCAATTTATGTGAACTTGAGCAAGAGATGTACAGGGAGTAGAGAAAAAGTAGTGGGAAAATTATAGATTATTCTAACTTCCCATTCATTCCCTAGTTGATAAAAACACTTCTGATGGCCAGGCTCAATGGTTCACACCTATAATCCTAGCACACTGGGAGGCCAAGGTGGGTAGATTGCTTGAGCTCAGGAGTTTGAGACCAGCCTAAGCAAGAACAAGATTCCTTCTCTAAAAAATAGCCAGCATTGTGCCGGGTGCCTACAGTCTCAGCTACTCAAGAAGCTGAGGCAAGATGATTGCTTGAGTTCAAGAATTTGAGGTTGCTGTGAGCTATGATGATGCCACAGCACTCTATCCAGGGCAATAGAGTGAGACCTCTGTCTCAAAAAAATGATAATAAATAAATAAAAACACTTCTCATTGGGAAAGAAGCTTTCTAGATTTCTAATACTTTTCTAAGCTGTTCAAAGAACTTCCAGAAGAGGTCTACCATCCCTTCAGATAGAAAGCCACCTGCAGAAACATGCTCCAAGGAGAAAATGTCATGCCAAAGTAGATAGCCTGAAAAACAAACCAGAATGAAAGGTTCTCAATTGAGAGCAGATCTTCTAAACTCAAATTCCCCCTGTCCAAGGAAATAAGAGCCAATTACATCCATTTGCCAAATAATTAACATTGTCCCTTGCTTAGTCCTCCACCCAAACATGAATTTCGATCTCTATGTCTGGTGGGGTTTGAACTCAGCTGTGGTCTTTGTTTTGCTGCAAACTTGTTGAACTAAGGCATCCAGCAAAGCAGAGTCAAGTGGCAATTCTAGAGCCTCCTGGTATGGAGCCTTGGCCTCTAGGCTCTGGGTATGTTAAATGTGTGCTGGCTCCTGCTTTCTGCTTCCTGGCTCGGCTAGAGCTTTGTAGAACGTGTTACATAAGAATGGAAAATAGCTAGGAGGAAGGAAAAATAGATTGCATTATTTTCAAAACCTCTAACCAAAAGTCTTATTTGCTGTCTAAATAAAGCAGCCTGCTCTGATGCATTTGGAAATTTGGCATCTGGGATACAAACAACATCTACATCTTAAGAGACTGTCAAGTTTGAGGAATGGATTTTCCCCAGGCCAACGTGTCTGGCATCTAGTAGGTCCTCTATTAGTACTGAATGAAGCCTGGGTCTGATTGTCAGTCATCTCTGGAGAAATAAGTTCCACTAGTGCTTCAACATTTAGTAGGTACATCTGAAAAGTCCTCAAAATGAGAACTCATGAAGCTGGCATGGTCATTGTTCATTTTCTTGACATGCATGCAATTGAAGCAGGTTGGTCTCTTGGTTTAGTTTGTTAAATAGGTACTGAGCACCCCATGATGTCCAGGCACTGAGAACATTATACAAACTTTGTAAATGCCATCCCATGACCGTCTCATGATGACACTAAGAGGAAGGTATTATCCTCATTTTACACATGGAAGAACTGCAGCACAGAGAAAGAAGCAAGTAGATTTTCCAAAGCCACCTAGTTAGGAACTGGCAGAGGAAGGAATTGAACCCAGATATGTGAAAACTCATGTCAAATCTCATGTCCATGAGCATGGTTCTTATGAAGAATATCCCCTTCTGTTGGGGAAGGGTAAAGATGCAGTCAGTCATCGCCCTTCTTCTTTATTTTGTTGATGAAAAGCAAAATATGCATTATGGCTCCTCTCTGCACTGATGAATCTGAAAGCAGGAGAGCTGGTAGGGTAACTGAGCCCTGTGGTTTAACTGCTTTCATCCAGTACTCAGAATTTGTATGCAAAGCCTAAACCCTCTTTGACCCTATAGTTTGGCTGCCTAGTTAGGCCTTAGATGTTGGGAGGAGAGTGGAGCTGGCTTTAAGGCTGTACCTTGACTCTGTTGGAGCTTTGAGTTTCAATGGAAGTGGGGAATCTATGTGGGGGGTAATAGGACCACTCTTGCCAAACGTGCTCACTTGCTATTTGGTGAGCTAAGTAATTCCCACATCCAATTTGTCAGCCTGGCTAAGAATGAATAACAGAAGGAGCTGTTATGGTAGCCCTGACTGCTTGGTAAGCAAATGTGATATGGTAGACTTCATTACCCTTCAGTTTTTACACTTATTCACAACCTAATTGTTGTTATTGCCTCTCACTGATCAGAATTGAATGGGCTGACAACTTTTTATGGTTGCATTCACCTTCTCTATCACCTAAAGATGGGTGTCAGCTGTGGCCTTCTGGAGCTAAAGGGATTAATAATGAGCAGGAGATGAGTGAGGCTTCTCATTAGAAAGTCTGACATGCAGAAATGTTGCTGTCCAAGTGTGAACTTGGATGTGGTATCCCAAGGAGATATGTTGATTCTGAGAAGAGGGTTGTAAACAAATGGAACAAAGAGAATGATTTCACACAAATGCAGGGTTTCGCATGTACTCTCACCCCCTTATTGCAAGATTTGATTTTTTTAATGGTGCCAGACCTATGTCCTCTTCAGAGGAAATCAGCTCTTTCTTTACATAGCCACCTGCTATCCAAAAAGCACTAAACAGATTATTCATATGGAAATCATATCATTTATGTCCCAAACTAGGACACTTTTTGAGAGTGAAAAGGAATACTAAAGTGATCAGTAGGCACTAATTGATATATAACAGGTATAAATTGGGACTCTTCCAGGAAAACTAGGACATAAGGTATAGTTAGGCACAAGCAAATACACTGATAACTCCCCCATGAAAAGTAAAGCAGAAACCCCTACTAGCAGACCTTAATGTTCAGAAGTAAAGGGAAGCTGTGTGGCATAAAATATGGAACTTAATGATTTTTGACCATGCAGATCAGCAGCCTTCAAAGTTTGTACTGCTGGAGAGCACAATACGTCTAGAGCATGAGATGAGAAGAAAAGATGTCAATGGGTAAGGGAACTGAGTAGGAGTTTGGGCAGAGCTGCAGCTTGTCACTGGCAAAAAGAGCAGGCTAAAGAGGGCTGATTGAGAAAGGTGGCCCCAGGCACAAAGGGTTCACTGAACAGTAAAGAAGAAATGGCCTAGAGTTTTCCAATAGTGGCTGGTCTGGGGCTCCACGTTCCTCCTGGCACTCCCCACCCAGATTGCTGGATTGCTGAACTAATGATGCAATTTATATCAGACAGTCTTCCAGATCAAGATTTAAGTAGAGAATTTTGAAAGCAAATGATGTTTCAGTGAATAGGACCAAGGGGAACTCACCTAGCTTAAGGACAAATATCAAGCTTACAGAAGCAATTCAAGATGTGAAAAAAGAAAGCTGCAGAACTCTGCAGAACTTACGACCAACCAAAAGTACAGTATTCTTAAGGAGCTTAGGAAAAAGGCACTCTAGAAACACATAGGAAATATATCAATTTTTGACATTCAATGCATTAAAATACGTTCCCCATAAAAATTAAATGACATTAATAATGAAAATAGCTAACATTTACTAAGCACTCATTATATGCCAGACATTGTTCAAAACATTTTTCATCTATTTTCTCATTCAGACAGAATATAGGTAGAATTAAAAGGAAATTGAATTAATTTAAATAAATTAACATTAAAGCTATAATTGCAATGACAGCATTTGAATTCATATTTGAAATACCAAAAGGCTGATTTGATACATAGGGAAAAAAATAAAATCCTTGGCATAGAAAAGAATTATTTTCAAATACATAGGAAAAAGACATTTAAATAGCTGACAATTATTAAATGTGTCAAAATAAATAAAGCAAGTTCTAATGAAAGCACAAAGAAAAACATGACAGAAAGACAAAAATGCAGTAGGCAACTTGCATGTATTTATTTATTTTTTTGACAGACCAAAGAGGTAAAATAAATAGGTAATTAGAGATTCTGAAAAATAAAAATTTAGGGTTAATTTAATAAGTATATAAACGTATAAAGTATACCAAACTTTATAACCTATAAAGAAAATATATTTTTACTTAAGATCAAATAAAGTACATACAAAAATAGCATATACATTAGGCCATTAAAAATTCTAAATCATTCCAAAAAGTCCAAAAGTGAATAGATTTACTCTTTATCCTTAATGCCATGATTTTCACTTGAAAGGTAGTAACATAGAAAATTGCAAACATAGATTTTACAAATTTAATTATTTGGAAAATGATAATCCTAAAGAAATCTTGGTAAAATATAAAGATAAAAATATAGAATTAATAAATTAATGATAAAAATATTAAATATGGGGATGTATAGCCAAAGCTGAACTCATAGGCAAATTCTTATCCTTGAATGCTTTTATTATTAAACAAAAGAAAAATAAGCTAAATGCTAAACATAAGAAATTAAATAAGAAGAACAATGATCAAACAATAAGAAACCAGAGGTAGAAATATTGAACCATAATATTTTTTATAAGTAAGTGTTTTTAATCTTCAAGGAAAGTGATAAATTTAATACCATATGGACTATTATGGATATAGAAAAAGACATTTTACATCTTATTTTGTGGGTTTAAACATAATACTAAAACCTGACTAGGAAATACCAATCTAAACACACGTGAGTGATTAGTATCCTACTCTACATTAAAAACTATTATTGTTATTTATTCCAGAAGTATAAAATGGTTTAATAGTAAGAATCATTAATAAAAGTCACACTGTGGTGGGTAATTTTATGTGTCAACTTGACTGGTTAAGGGATGCTCGGGAAGCTGGTAAAACATTACTTCTGGGTGTATCTGTGAGGGTAGTCTAATGCTGAAGAGATTAACATGTGAATCAGCAGACTGAGTAAAGATCTACCCTCACCAATGTGATGGGCATCCTCTAATCCACTGAGGGCCTTATAAGAACACAGAAAAAAGGCAGAGAAAGATGAATTTGTTCTCTCTGATGGAGCCGAGACATTCAACTTCCTCTGCCCTCAGACAGCTTAAACCTAAAACACTGATGCTGACAACAATATGAAACAATAGGAAAATGGAAATCCAAAATGGTACAGCCACTTTAGAAGAAAGTTTAGCCATTTCTTTTAAAATAAACATAATATTAGTATATGATCCAGTAATTAACATCCTTGGTATTTATCATAATGAGCTAGAAAGCTTATTGAAACCATGCAAACTTGCATGCAGATAGCAGCTTTATATATAATTACCCAAACATGGATCGACCAAAATATTCTTCAATAGGCACGTGAATAAATAAACTGTGGTACATCTATCCAATGGAATATTGTTCAGCACTCAAAACAAATGAGCTAGCAAGCCACAAAGAGACATGGGGAAACCTTAAAGGCATGTTGCTAAGAGAAAGAAGCCAGTCTGAAAGGCTACCCACTGCTGTACAATTCCAATTAAATGACATTCTGGAAAAGGTAAAACTATGATAGCAGTACAGAGATCAGTGGTTGGCAGGGTTCAGGGAAGGAGGGAGGAATAAATAGGTGGAACACAGGAGAATTTTAGGGCAGGGAAGCTATTATGGGTGGTAATATAACAGCATTTACATAACATGATACATTTGTCAGGACTCATAAAACTTACATGCAGGGAAGTCTGATGCAAAGTACAGACTTTGGTCAATATGAAATCTTGATTACAACAAATGTACTACAATACTACACTGATGCAAGATGCTATTGGTGTATGTGTTGGGGTAAAGCTGTGTGGGACTTCTCTGTTCTTTCTCCTCTAAAAAATAAAGTCTATTAATTTTAATTTGAAAACAAAAATTATAGTACAACTTCTGGCCGGGCATGGTGGCTCATGCCTATAATCCTAGCACTTTGGGAGGCCAAGTGGGTGGATTGCTTAAGCTCAGGAGTTCAAGACTAGCCTGAGCAAGAGTGAGAACACATCTCTACTAAAAATAAAAATAAATAAATGATTATAACAAAATGAACTGAGTTCTATGGTGGGTACCTATAGAGCCAGCTACTTGGGAGGCTGAGACAGGAGGATCATTTGAATCCAGGAATCTGAGGTTGCTGTGAGCTAGGCTGATATCACAAAACCCTACTCTGGGCAACACAGAGAGACTCTGTCTCAAAAAAAAGAGAAGGTTTAATGTGATGATTTAAGAAGAATTAAAAAGTCAAAATATTAAAATATTGTTAGGGGGCTCAAAATTATCCTTATTTCTAAATGGGGGTGATCTTCCCAGAAAACCCAAGAAAATCAGACTGAAAACAAAATGAAAACTAGCATGAGTCTGCTGGGGTCTGTCCTGGGGTGCAGGGTCCGTTAAGACCTGTGGATCTGGTGGCAACTGACTGAAGAAATATAAAGTTAGAAATGATGAGAAAGAAAGAGACACAGGATAGAATCTTCAAAGGTGGAAACCCAGGGACCAGCCCCTGCTTGTGGAGTTCTGATGGTAGCCCTGAGTGTCAGTTCCACTCAGCCTTTATTGAAGGCTATTTGCCCATTAGCCCAAAGGGTAAGCTGAGGAAGGAAACAAAGACATCAGCAGTTTCTCTGAGTGAGCATATCAGCAACTATTGTTTCTATAATCATTAACTCTAAGGGTCTGAGCAGTCTTGAGAAATCCAGAACCTGAGCCTTGCGTGGGGGCAGCCCCCTGGCTGTGGTCACACACACGGATTCTTAGGGGGATGTTAATTCCACTAATTCATTGTGGCGTAAAATGCCACTGGAATCCATCTCCTCTGAAGAATCAGTGGGAAAGAGGAGTGTTCCTCTCATCGTCACCACAAAGGGTCTTCCTTGGTGATAGGGGATATAAGCCCTCCTACCCATATTTCAGGGCTTGAGCTGGTCCCTTGATCTCTGCCCAGCTAAATACACATCTCTACACTGGGTATTTGCTTTGACTGTTAACTGGGCGGGAAATGTCCTAGTTAATGTATCTTACCAGGCCTTGCCACAGCATCTTCTGTGGCCATTATTCCTTCAGAGGGTTTGCAGACCCAACGGGGGTGTTAGTAAGCTGTATCCCCAATAGGCCAGAGCTCTAGGAAAGGCAGGAAACTTGCTCAGATAAGAAATTCAGCAGCAGTTGGTTTAAAGGTAAACTAGCTGACTTTCCTTTATGACTCACTCAGCTTACTTTTTAATTTTTCCCTTTTTCTGGGGGTGTTTTCCCTTGCTAAAGGTGGGGTCGTTGGTCTCCATTCTGCCTGCCTGAGTCTAATAAGTTGACTTTGTTATATCATTTTACTTTATACTAGTAAAAACTAAAAAGAAAGTGCCAAGCTAAGGGTTTTGTGCACAATGATTACAAAGATTTAGTGTTTAAATAAAATCTACAGTAGTGTACAGTAATCCCTAGGTCTTCACATCCACTCACTGACTCACCCAGAGCAACTTCCAGTTCTGCAAGCTCCATTTATAACGTTTTTATTTTATAAATATTAAAATAATAAATTATTTTAATTTATTTTAATAATTAAAATAAATAAAATTTTATTTTAGAAATATTAAATATGTATAATGTTAAAATATATATGTATGCCTATGGGAAGAACAAATGTAAGAACTTTTATCTAGTATCATTTACTAGATTAAAAAGTTTCAAGATTTTGAAGAACATTTTTCACAACTTTAAGTTTGAATTCAATTTATAATCAAGATTTCAAGGGGATTTATTTAAGACTGTGAAAAGAATAATCAAATTTATCTAGAAAAATAAAATTTAAAAAGTGAGTATAGTCAAGGGCATTTTGTGAAAAAAGAAAGAAAGAAAACCTAATAGGCCAGGGATGCCTTGTTCTGTAAAGTATTGAATAAGGTTTCTTAAGCAACAATAATGTAAATGGCATGATATGAGCATGGCAGTGGGCAAAGTAATGAAGTAGAATGCAAAATTTGGAAACACGTCCAAGGATAAAAAGGTATTTAGGACGTGATATATGCAGCATTGCAAATCAGTCATCAAAATGGTTTGTTCAGTGAATGATGTTCTCACAGCTGGCTAAGCACAGTGAGGTCATAATGTTGAGGCGGAACACATTACTCACGAATTGGTGATGCTGGTGTGAAGAAACCTACTGTGCTACCATGTCATCTAAAAGTTTAACACACACAATTACGTATAGGGCATAACACTTGACAATGATAATAAAAGACTGTTGCTGGTTTAGGTATTTGCTGCATTTTGTTATTGTTGTTTTAGATTGTACTCTTCCTACTTATAAAAAGAAAAATGGTGACTTTAAAAAGTCTTAAGCAGGTCCTTCAGGAAATACTCCAGACGAAGGTATTGCTGTCAGAGCAGATGACAGCTCCAGGCATGTTATTGCCCTTGAAAACCTTCCAGTGGGACAAGATGTGGAGGTGGGAGACAGGGATATATATGATTCTATCTTGCACTTTACAGAAAAGATTTGCTGAGCCTTGCAGTGACATTAATGTAGCATTAAGCTTAGCTTGAGAACTTGAACCCCTCCTATCCTTGCCTAGTGCTTTAGTGGACTTGGTGCCTGTGCTCCAGGCTGACTTACCTTTAAATTTGGGTTAGCACTTAAAGGGCTGATAAGACCAGGGAGGTAGCAATGATGGTTCAGAAATGTCAAGTTGAGGTGGTTATTTTCTTAATTCAGAGTTAATTCTACCCCATCATCTGAACAAGTTAAGAATGGGTAGGCCTGGGATAATATGTGGGCTGCTGTCTTAGTTTTAACAAAGAGACTGAAAAAGCAAAAAAAAAGAAAGAAATTTTAAAAATAGACAAACCGGAGCAGTGCCTGTGGCTCAGAGGAATAGGGCGCCGACCCCATATGCTGGAGGTGGAGGGTTCAAACCCAGCCCCAGCCAAAAATTGCAAAAAAAAAAAAAAAAAATAGACAAACCATATAACATAAGGATATAAAGAAAGAAAATATTTTTGTATAGGTGTACAAGGTGTGTTTTAAGCGAAGTATTGTTATAGAAAGTCAAAACTGAAAACTTTAAAAAGCTTATAAAGTAAAAAAATAGATAGTAAGCTAAGGTTAAATTATGACTAACAAAAGAAAAATACTTTTTTATAGATTTGGCATTGCCTAATGTTTAAATGAAATCTCTAGTAGTAGACGGTAATCCCTAGGCCTTCACGAATTCACTCCCCTCTCACTGACTCACCCAAAGCCACTTCCAGTTCTGCAACGCTCCATTCGTCGTAGCTGCCCTACACAAGTGTACCATTGTTTTAAATCTTTTACACTATATTTTTTACTGTGCCTATGTTTAGATAAATATATAAATACTTCCCATTGTGTTACACTTGCCTACACATTCAGTACAGTAACGTGCTGTACAGTCCGTAGCCTAGGAGGTAGGTTGTACTATATGGTCTAGGTGAATGGTAGGTCCTACCATCCAGCTGCGTGTAGGTACATGCTATGATTTTCACACAAGGACGACACTTCTAATGACATATATTTTTTAGAACTTATCCTTATTGTAAGAGGCACCTGACTGTATATCAACTCCCTTTTTTTCCTACTAAGAAAAAGTTGGAAAGAATGTTTTAAAGTCAAGTGTAAAAACAAAAATAATAATCACAGTTCAAGCAGGTAAATGTGTTTAAATATCTATGGAAGTTGAAGAAGAGATTAGTAAATCATCTATGTATCAGTAAATTCTATACACACCTAAAAGGAAATATAGGAAAAGAGTTGCAATATCTACGGACAACAGAGGACAAATAAGTTCCTTATATATAAAGAATGAAAAAGCCTGTTAGGAAATAGCATTGGATTTTTTAAAAAAAGAATCACAAAAAGCATGAAAATAATGCATAGTCCTCAGTGTTGATGTGGGTGTCCAAGGGAAATGGGTCTAATGCTTCTGCAAGATAATTTGTCAATATGTATCAAAAGTCTTAAAAAATGCACAGCCTTTGGCCAAGTAATTTCTTCTTAGGAATTTTTCAATGAAATTCTGCTTTATAATGGTCAAATACAGGAAACTTCACTATGCCTAACAACATGGGATTTATTAAAAAGTTTATGATATATTATCGTGGAATATTTTTGAGCTTCTAAAAAACTGAAGGAATACTTACACTGTACTCTTAGCAGAAAGAAGACCAAAGCAGAAATGTTGCAAACACGTGAAGAGCAATATTCAATTTTATTAAGGGGGGGAAATTATGTGTGTGTGTGTGTACTTTCCTAGTTATTTCTAGAAAATAAGATTATAGGTGTTTTAAATTTTTGTTTCTATATTAGTATTTATTTTCCCCCACCTCTTCACATTTCACGTTCAGAAAAGAAATACCATATTATGTGGGTAAGCCAAGCAAGGAAGCAAAATGCTGAGCTCCCCAATCACACGGGAGCAAGAGTCGGGACTCAGGACTCAGAGGCTGGCAAGGGCAACATGCAGAGCGAGCCAGGCTAGGAGGTGGCAGAACACCTGGGTACTTGTTCCCTCTTGGGCGCAGCTGGCAGATGGCAGGAGAGCAATCCGGGCTGTCCAGGGACCAAAACGGTAGCCAAATTGGTTCAGACCCAGATGCCCTGGTCTTGGCAAAGCAATGGTGAAATCACATCTGGGTAGCAAGAGCTGCAATACAAGAAACCATAAATTTGTGACATGCAACCTGAAAACAGCACTGAATGTTGTCAACTTTTATTAGCATTATTCAGATTTGGAGTTCTGGGGCCAAACGGCTGTAGTTATCTGAAGACGGCTTTTGTGGAGTAAAACTCTAAGCCAGACTTTGATTGGCCTGTTGTGTCCCTTCTCCAGCTTTTTTCAAAGAGATTCCCATCCTCCCTCCATATTTTCTTGTTCAGTGTTGCCTCTGTCCCTGCCTCTCTCGGAATCCTAATACAATGGCACAGAATGGTCTTAGAGAGCTCACACGATGGTCTTTTCTGGTTGTGAAACATAATAGGGCCTCACACATGAGCACACTCATATACACACCACCCATGCCAGACGGCTGTTTCTTAGTGATGATGGTCGTGGGTTTGGGTCATGGTTTCATCCGGTCAGCAAAGGTTTGTCAAACACTTGCTATGTACCAGGACTGTTCTCGACTGAGGAGAGAAAAATGAGCAGAAACAAATACACACTCCCAACTCCCAGAGTTTATTATGGTCCAGGCTAGTGGCAGAGACAAACATTAATCAAATAATTGTACTAATGAATGAAAAGTCGCCCTTATTCATGCATTCATTCAAAAACCATTTAGGGTGTGCTGTTTTCCTAAGAGTTTATGGTACACAAGGTGGAAGTACTCATGGACTCTGACCTTGACATTCTTCTGCAGAGCAGGAAAGCCAGGACGTGAGCCCCTGGAGAGTGCCTCCTATGCACCAGAACTATAGGAGGCCACTGAAGCTTCCGTGGCCCGAGAAGGTAGGGACCCATTTTAAGATGAGGAAAATCCAGGCTCAGATTGAAGGTCATATAGCTAGGATCTGACTTTAGGCCTGTCCAACTCAAAAGCACGTGCACATCTAAATAGTAATGTGCCTGTGCTCTCCGCCCTGTGCAGATGTACAGACGTAAGTGGCCATGCCATAGAATAGGAGATAAGGACGTTAAGTAGCTAAAAAGGGGATTAGTCACTGTGTGCGAGGACGTGAGCTGCCACTGGAACCCAAACCACAGGAAGTAGAAAGCACCAGGCTCATGGCAATTGCTCTGACCCTACGTTGGGCCGTGGAAGTAGGAGAGGCCCCGATGTGCTCAGACAACTCCTCTATTTTTGCACACTCACCAGCAACGTCTCCAGAGACACTGCCCGGACAATAAAGAAATCACATCATATACACTTTCCATGGGCTCTGTCCAGGCTCCAGTGAGACAATACATCAAACTGTTAATGAGAAATGCAAAGCATGGCGAGCACTTTACTGACAATAACAAGGAAGCAAATTTGACCATGTGTCAAGAAGCCTAAAGGGAAGAGTCTGACTGTGGTTAGTACCATTGGGTATTCCCCTCAAAGAGGCCCAGAAAACTTCTCTGCTTTGCAGAATTAAACTGTAGTTTTCATGTAAACAAGACCTGAATGTTTCCTGGAAGACCCCCACATTTTAAAATAACAATCTTGAGAATAGAAGCCAAACACCAGTGCCTACCAAGGCTGCAAATTGTAATCTATGTATCTGGAGACATTAAAAGCCACCTGGCTTTGTTAGAACAAAATATATCCATTAACATTGCTTTTGTACATGTGTACGTGCAGTTGAGTGGTAGATACTGTGAGAGAAGTGGGGCCAACCTGCTGCTTTCCGATCTTGGTCCACATTTATGGGCCCAAAAGGAGCTACCTAGAAATGTCTTTGCTCACATGGCCATGAGAATTGTTCCTGGGAAGATATATTGAGTTATGTGGAACTCACAGAAAAGTATTGACTTAAAATATATTGTTACCATTATAATTTACATATGCAAAACACACAAAGGCAGGACTATTTAGTTTTCCTATGACTCAACCTGCCAAAACCTTCAAACAAAGTGCCTTAGATATCAAAATTGTGTCAGTTTGAGTAAACTGAAAGTTCTAGAGTTTCAGAGAGCACTGGACACGGGGGCTCAGGCGACGACATCGGGACAGTCTCTTTCTGTGTCTCACCTCTGCTTTTCCCTTTGTTGGTCTCACTCACCCCATCTCTTTGTGCCCCAAACAATTCCAGATTTGTATCTTTCTGAGTTTAAGTCCAGACAAAAATATCCTTTTTCCTGGCAGTTCCGACTAAAGTCAGAAGATTGCATCTCTTTGGTTAGGATTGTGTCACCTGCTTTTCTAAGAAACAATTAATGGGTCCAGGCACTTGGGGCACACTGAAGGCCTTAAGAGGTGGGTTGTGCACCCATCCATGGAGCTGGTGGTAGAGCCAGTGCCATTCTCACCGCACGTACGGGGGAAGAAGATGATCAGGGAGCTGGTGCAAGAGAATGGGGAAATGGTTGTGGGAGAAAGAAAATCAATACACGTCCAGAGACTTTGGAAGGGAGCTTTGATGTCTTCCTGTGTGAAGTGTGACAAGGACAGTGACTCACATCATCAGCATTGCTTATTAAGCAGCCCCTCTCTTCCGAGCATTCTGCTAACAATCCTTCTTGCTACACCATATGTTAGGTGGGATTTAGGCCCAAGGATAAAACGGAAGCTCCTAACAGGACAGTAACTCAGGCCTATCTACGTCCAGGTCCTAGCTCTTTCCGTTGTGTCTGTCCCTACAGAAACATTTCCTATTTCTATCTCCATAGAAAAAGCAGGGTGTGTGTGTATCTCTGTTCAGAACTGGAGACAGATGGATAAGATGGCAAATTATAAGGGGAAAGAGGGTGCTTTCAGAGCGGTCACCCCCACAGGGTCAGCACGGCCCACCAGCAGCATGTTTTGTGTCTCAGGGACAGCCCAGGCCCATCTGTGGCTGGGAGACCCCATCTGGGGGGCTCTGCGAGGTTGGCAGGGGCCATTTTCCAATCACGGGTATTTCTATGGCTTTGTTTTTCTTGTCAAGTTCCCAACAGCTGCGGGACTTATTAAGCCAGAATCATGTTGCATATTCATCAGATGACTTGTTAATCATCTGCCAAGCCCCTCTGGAGAGCAGGAGTCCAGGAGCTCAAATGAAGACTAGCAGACAGCATGTCCTCACCCGCTCTCCCGAGCAACACGTTATTGACAATTATATAAAAGTTTTCGGGGAAGTGGGTTTAAAGCAGAGGGAGAGTGTGCTGTTCGCAGCGGCCACAGCATGCACTCCTTTTGATCATCTAGCTGTCATCGTCCTCTGTTCCCACACTATAGGCAAAATGTGACAGGCGGGGGGAGGGGAAGGTGAGGCCAAGAGCTTGAATGGTGGGCAGCTGGGCGGTCGGGAACATTCGGAAGCTCTCTCCTCCGCCTTTCATTCAGCATCCCTCCTGGTAGGGGTCTCCCCCTGGGCTCTGCTGCTCCTTAAAAGGACCTGCAGTTCTCTAGGATGTGTGCCCTTTGTCTTTTAGTTCACAACAAAACCCACGTTCCTTCGTTCCTACAACAGAGCCTGGGCCACAGAAAAGAGCTTTAAGAATTGTTCAACAAATGAATCCAAGTTCTCTAGCCCCCAGGTGGACACCTTATCTCTAGTACTCAATGCTCAGAGGCTAGTCCTGGCTCACCAGGACAAGCAGGAGTAGTGCCCATCCTGTGCCCTCCCCAGGGTCCCCAGTGTAAATGGCCAACTTCCACAAACCCTCTTTGATTGCATCCCCCCTCCCCACTCAAGATGCTGCTTCTCAGTGGAGTTCACCAGACCTGCCATGAAACTGTCTCTGATGTCACTGTTCTCTCCCTTCACTACTCACCTTGGAGGATGGGCTCGGCCACTGCCTTACTTCTTCTAAAACACAGGTAATGTCAACGTGAGGCATTTCATAATAAGTTGCCTTTTCTGTGTAATGAGCTGGGTGATAATAGGGTCTAGTTCATGGTAATTATCAGGAGCACATCAGGTAATGCCTGTGGGCTATCAGGCTGCAGTACAGGAAGCATAAACATATAGGTAGGGATGGTAACTGTTGGTGTTATCACTGAGAGGGACCGGTTAAAAACACTGGCTCTGGAGCTTGATTGCTGGATTCAAATCCTGGCTCTGCTATTTAGTAACTAATCTTGGGAAAGTTATTTAAGCTCCTTCTGTCTCAGTTTCCTCATTTATAAAATGGGAATAACAATAAAATTTGCTTACATGATCCTCTCTTTGGAACTTGCCAGAGAAAGAAGCAAACGATTGGAGCTGAGATGTGCTCAGTCTACAGTACAAATGGCCTGTGAGCTAGTGACTGAAATTTCTTCAAATCTCTGAAGCATCAGTAGTGGGATTGCTTCCTGGGTTCTGGTTTTTCCCAGAAAAACAAAAATGGAGTGAAACAGGAATAAAATTATCATTTCTCCATGATGGAAGGAGGGGAGATTCTGTCCCAAGAGGGAACAAATTTCATCTTTCACCCTCAAGTACAGAAGCTCCTTGGGACACCCGGGATTTTTTTTTTCAGGTTCAATTATTTTAAGATCCGGATTCTATTTCCAGTTACGGGAAGGGAAATTGCTGATAACTTTTCAATGTAAGTTTGCTCTGAAAGGAGCATTCTGTGGCAGTGGTTGTGAAACTGGAATTCCTGGACCCACAGCGTGAGGCAGGAATTTGTTAGGAATGAAAGTTCTCAGGCCAGACTTAGCACTTGTTCACAGCACATGCAGTCAAAGAAACGCTTGACAACATGCCTATTGCTACCAATAGAATTTATTTCCCATTAAGCTTCCAGGAGTCAGCAACCTCTCTGGGACATGGACCTGTTCTCCCTGTAGGACCTTACTGTGAGGGTTTATAGCATGAAACTGTACCTGGCATGTCATTCTTCCTGTAGGACCATGAGCTGAATGCCATCCACTTCTTGTTTGCCTTAAATAAGATATCTCAGCAGATTAATGACCTATCAGCCCGTGAGCGCACATGGAGGTGGTATCATGCATTTGGTGTTTGTTAATTTGGGGGAATGCTGTGATCCAATATGGCTGCCAAGGCCTTGACACTGTTAATTGAACTGTAGCTAAGCTCAAATGAAGTTTCAAAAACATGAGGTGTTAATTAATCTATGCTCAATGGATATGATAAAAACAAGACCTATACACCTACACACACTCATAATCCCTCTTACCATGTATAATTAGTTCCACAACCCCCCTTACCTCCCAGTATCCTAATATTTGTATGTATGTAAGATTTTTATTTTGCCAAATCCCTAAAACAAGAATATTTATGAAATACAGCTAAGGTGTTCTCTCTGTATATATATACTTATATGTAATCAGATCTAAGTACAGATTCATTTAGAACTAAACTTTAGCCTAACTCATTAAAGAGTTTTTTTAAAGCCAAAAAATTCATTAAAAAGTAGGCTTTATGGGCTTAAGGTTTAAAAAAAATTTTTTTGCTTCCTGGTAAGTTTACTAAAAAAGCCTCCAATACTGAAAGCACTTAAACTTAGCAATCATTCAGACTTCCTGAATCAGGGACTCTGAGTGTGGCATCCAGCAGTTCTGCATTTTAACAAGCTTTCCGGATGACCCTAAATGCCTACTCGAGTTTGACAACCACTGTTTTTGGAGTAATCTCAATCCTGAAAAGCCCAGATTTCACTCTGCCCTTCCAGTTCGCTGTCTTGAAAGCCAGGAGGTTTCTAGACCTTGCTGGCTGTCCATCACCCCTCCCACTCTGGTAGGTGGTCCTCCTCTGCTGGACCTTACCTCTGTCCTGGTGGGCCCAGCCCTCAGTCCTGAGAGTTTCTCCTTGTTCCTGTGGTGAAGCCTAATGGGCTTAGTGGCTAAATGAACAGTCTTCAGAAGCAGATAGTTCTGGGTGTGACTTCTATCCTAGGCCAACTGTTTTCCTCTGGACACTTCAATTCCTTCATCTGTAAAATGGGCATTAAAAATAGCTACTCGTTGACTCTGAGAGAGGTTAATGAGCTATATGAAATCACATTTCTGTGAAACTCGGAAATAACATGGCAGCTGTGTGCGAAATGAATGGCTTACAGAGATCCCTCTGGTTTTTACTTTAACTTGGCACACAATAAACAATAGATCAGACCTTCCCACACTCTGCTAGACTTGAAAATCCCCAGGGTAGATGTTAAGACTCTGATGCTCATGTACTACCCTGATGGACAATCAAATCTAAATCTCTGGTGGTGGGGGGGACTGTCTTGTATTTTGCACAGTAGCATGAGATGATATTGTGCTCCGGGTCATCTTATCTATAAGGGTTTTGTGCACATGTGGGTTTTGAAAGCCGGGAGGCTTTCAAACTGTTAGTCTATACCTGAGATCTAACACTGTGTGGTCTTTGATAGGTTGCTTGACTTCTCTGTTCCCATCTAGAAAAAGGAACTAATAACAAGACCTACCTGTTAGAGTTGTTGTGAGGATTAAATGCAATAACACCCGTGAAGTACTTAACATAGTAGTTGGGGCAGCCATCAATGTTGCCTGTTACTGTTATTATTCTGGAGACTTATTCTAACCTGCCTCTGAATCTAACAATGGGCCTATGTAGATCATAAGATCTTGATGTCTTAGTTTTCTTACTCGGGGGTCTATGATGGCAGAGTTGCTTTGTCTCAAATTTGGCGATGCTTCAGCATCTTTTTGTTTTGTTTTGGTTTTTAGTATGCAGTGCAGTGCCTGACACACACTAGGTCTCAATAAGTGTTTGAATGAAATAACAAAAGAACAAATGAGCTGAACTAAAATGAACGATGCCTCTCTCCTATCCACCACTGGTTGTCTCTGTGAAAGTCACAGAAGGGAAAGTGTCTGTTTCAGAGACAATACAAATACAGACAAGATTCAAGGGTGAGGGGAAAAGCAGAACCCCCAGCACTTTGTTGTTTAAATCATCACAGCACGCCTTATGTAATTGCTGACACCGGCTTCCCAGAAGCCTGACTTACTGTTTCAGATCAATTTTTTCTGGCTGTTTATTTTTGTAAAGCTTCCTCATTTCAGCCTTGCTGGGTCCCCATGTCATCCTCACTAATTTATTCAGTTATCAAAGCGACAATACCTAATTATAAGCTATAGTGAATCAAGTCTAGAAAGGGACTCTGTGGCAAGATCTCCCACTGTCTGATCAGAGTCTTAAATCAGCATGTGGCTCAGACGCTCCCTGCTTCTCCGATGCAGCAGCTTAGCTGCCCAGTCTGTGGCCACACTGTAATGCATTCCTCTTAAAGACCTGACACAGGTTCTGCTTGGACTAATGAGTTTGTTCACCTCTGAAAGGGAATAGAAATCTTTTTGGGGTGCATGTAACCAGGGGTTTAAAAAATCCAACTTGGATAGCCTGGAAATTGGCTAAGTGGTTGGCAGCACTTAAACTGAACTCCAGTGGATGGTAGATCTTAGTGTTTTTCAGAGAAGAGGCTTTGAAGCCAGGCGTGCTTGGGTTTGAATTCCAGCTCCTCTCTTTGGACAGGTCTGTGATCTAGGCCAGGGCAATGCCACATGTAGTCCACACACCACCGCCAGCCTCCAAACTGTGGATTACCAGAAGAAAAGGAGTTTGCGCCAGAATATAAATCAGCAGCATCACCAAGCACCCTTCTGGTTCAGATGACTTTTTTTTCAATGACATGAACTTTCTCAGGGAAGGAAACACGTTGATTTATAGTATGGTGTAAATGTTTTATTCCCTCACTGATTGATAGGAGAATTCACAGAGGAACACTCACCTAGGGAAAGTCACCTAACTTTTCTGGGCCTTTGTTTCCTCATCTGTAAATCAGGGATTAGGAATCCTTCCAAGTTATAGAGCTATGGAAATGGGATGAGATATGGCGTACCACGTGTGACGCCTTGTACACAGCAAATTCAACAAGTGAGAAGTAGTATTAGTTCTGATAAGGTAATCCTAATATAGGCAGTCCCCCAGGTTATAGAAGACCTGGTGTACCATGTTCTATACCAATGGGCTCCCCAAAACTCCCTATAAAGATAATTTATAATTAAATCACTAAATGAATAATCTTGGAACTGGTTTCTTCCATGCATGTGAATAAACCTGCATGGCGTAAGTAGTTTGTTGACACGGCATCCTTACACTAGTGGCCAATCTCATTCAAAGATGGAGAAGCAGCTGATCGAAATGCAAGAACACAAGGCATCAGAACATCTAGAGCCAAGAGAGTTTATGAGAAAATAATGAGGGGAAGTCTACCTTCCAGCCTCAACAGTGCACGTTTGGTAAGACACAGATGCGATGTTAGGTGATGTTAACCTTTAATATTCTGTTTTGTAATTTCTCATATCTCCTATCTCTTTGCATGAGCTTCTTTTTTTTTTTTTTTTGCTTGCACACACAGAATTGGGATCAAAGATCTTATCTGATACATAGTTGGGGGAGCACAGGAAAAAGCTGGCAAGAGAAGATATGGAGATTGGATCAGCTAAAGATGTTGGAATGTTACAGTAATGTCATGGATATGGTC
>CAUYQV010033652.1:0-18746 GCA_963574575.1 Galagoides demidoff | reverse complement strand
TGTACATTAATGCAATCATGGGGTACAATGTGCTGGTTTTACATACAATTTGAAATGCTTTCATCAAACTGGTCAACATAGCCTTCATGGCATTTTCTTTTCTTTTTTTAATTAAATGATAGCTGTGTACATTAATGTAATCATGGGGTACAGTGTAGGGTTTTCATATACAATGGAATTTTCAAGGGTTTTAGGAGTTGTATGCCAGGAAATAGGGTTGGCTATCTATTTGACAATATCACAAATATAAATATTTGTAAATATTTGTATATATAAATATTATATCTTTATAAAGATATATTTGTGATATTGTGAAATAGATAGCCAACCCTATTTCCTGGCATACAACTCCTAAAACCCTTGAAAATTCCATTGTGATGTCTCTTGTGTGCTAGTGAGTTGACTAGTGGCTGGCAGCAAATTAATCAAACCCAGGGGGGAATCTCAGAGCTAGCAGATCAAAAACACGGGTGAAACCACCTGGAGCCTGTGATTGACATCTGCAGGCGGGGCACAGGTGTGGGGAGTGAGGAAGCAGGGCAGGAGGGATGACAGGCTTGGGGACTGAGCCCTCAATCTGAAAGATCTAGCACAGTACAAGAATAAAACTGAATTAGATGACACCCAGCTTGCGTCCGCTACAGACTGACACCTTGCTTATTAGAGTGGAGAAACCCCACACATATGGTTGCTGCTGCAGTCTTCTGTGTTGTTGAAAAAGAGAACAAAAAAAGCCCTTAGACTCTGAGTGTCTTTCCTACTCTTAATATTATTTTTCGATATCAAGTCGAAGCCCAAGCAAGTCAGCTATTTGCATCATATAAAGGAAACTATTTTTAAACGTCCACTCTATAAACTTTCACAGATGTGAACAAAGCTCTTCTCCAGGTCTGGTGTGTTAACTCCACTAGCACAAACATCCTGTGAAAACAGGCATCTGTCCTCTGCGCCCTTCATCCCTCACTTTTGTCATGCATTTTGCTGCGTTTGCACTTAATTTTGAATTGTCTTGTGAATAACCCTGGCCATCCTGATAGAAAAACTGCAGAGGCACTGAGAAAGTTGACGGCCACAGTTAAGGAGACGCATAGGCTGAGAAATGCAAACCGAAATAGAGATGATTTTTTTTTTTAACTTGAAAGCATTGAGAAAATAAAGGCTATTACAAGTGTAGATGGAATGAATCATTGGACAAAGAGTGAATAAAGAAACAATTGGCAAAAGGGAAGGAAAATGATAGCTGAAATGGAATTTTTTTCTTTAGTTTGTCCACAAGATAAGCAGAGGTTGAAAACTGGAAACTGTATAAACTTACTATGATACACTCAGCGCTCAGAGATAATAAGATGGCACGTATCTGGGAGAAGTACAGAAACGTTCAAGTTCATTGCCAACAAAAAAGCATAGAAGTCAAAGGCGTATTAGCCCAGTAACTCAGGGTAACAGTAGGGCATTATTAAAAAATTTAAGAGACATATCTGAGTATTGCTGATGAAAATGTGTTCCTTATGTTCGAGCCCACATTGGAAGGGACAGGACAAGAGTATCTGCTGAGGAATTCCACATAACGTTGGAGGAGAGGAAGGACAGTGTTTACTGGCCTCAAAATCCTTCAATACAGAGAAAAACGAACCATTTGGGAAAAAGTCTACCTAATTGGCTGTAAACCAAAAAGCAGAACAACATACTTTCAAAGGACACTTTGAAAGTCCATTTTGAAATGTTATTAATAGAGTGTCTGCAGACATTGTATTTAGTGGAACCGTATTGGAGAACAGGAGCTTAAAATCCTCTTGGTCATTTGGATTTAAAAACAACTTTTGCAACTATAGCCCATGTAAAAGGTAAGAAGTGATTAATTAACTAATCATCCTGTAGAAAAGTCTTCAGCAAGTTACATTACAAAGTGATGCTTTTATTGAGGGTTACTATAAGACACACTGGCCAGGCATGGTGGCTCACACCTGTAACCCTAGTATTTGGGGAGGCAGAGGCAGGTAGATTGCCTGAGCTCAGGAGTTCAAGACCAACCTGGGCAAGAGAAAGAAAGGCCCTGTCTCTATTACAAATAGAAAAATTAGTCACACATTGTGGTGGGCACCTGTAGTCCCAGTTAGTTGGTAGGCTAAGGCAGGAGGAGTTTGAGTTTGAGCCTAGGAGTTTGAGGTTACTATGGGCAATGATGTACCATAGCACTCTACTCAGGGCAACAGAGCAAGACTCTAGAAAAAAATATAGAGAGAGAGTTTCCATTTTCTGTCCTTTTCTGTAAAATGGAAGGAAATATCTATTATGTACCCTTGTCTTATTTACCTTCATACTTCTTTGAATTCAAGGTCAGGAAAATATTTTTCTAATTATATAAAATGTATGCACCTATTTATCAAATAATGAAAATCATTTTGACACATTAAGTATCCCTCTGGGCTGTGTCATCAGGAAGTTCAGAGGTAAATATTGCACAGTCACAGGACTATCTCAGCTTCAATTCCATGGACTTCTATCCACTCTGCTCTTTACTAGGGATTGCTTTTAAAGTGCTATATTTTCAGGTCACTGCTCTCAAGCCCAGCAGGAGAGCACCAGCACTGGGGGCCCAGGAGGTGCCAGTTCCAAGGGGGCAGGATCCCAGCTCTTTCCTACATGGGCGGAGAGTCTGCCAGGAAGGCAGAGTCTGGAGCCACACAGAGTCTGCCCCCAGGGAGGCAGAGTCTGGAGCCACACAGAGGGCTGGTGGCAGGGCCAGGAAAACCCAGGCCTGGACTCCCCATAGGACTGTCTCCAGTGAGCCTCAGAAGGAAGCAGAGTGGCTCACTATGAAGGCTGTAGCATGCTCTGGAAGCGGTCTCCAAATCGTCACCCAGAGTCACTGATATGACCTATAACCTGGTCTGGCGCACTCTTTGATTGCTTCCTAGTGATGAAGAAACAGCCTGCCACACAACCCCTCAGCTCTGAGTGATGGACCCTTCCTACACACAACTGCTGGGAGAGACAGACTCTCACTCTGATGCCCAGCCTGGAGTCCAGTGGTGTGACACCACTTACTGAAATCAATAGAGGCTTCTGAGTAGAGGAGGGTTAGGAACAAAGTGCTGGCTTAAGATGACTAAATCAGCCAGGTAGAGAGCGGAAAAAAGCCCTTGCCATTCCATAGACGGTCTGAGGACCACAGTTAGGTATCAAGTGGATGGACGAAAACAGTTCGAGGTATTCTTTTGGTGCAAATTCTATGACTCCCACTATCTCTGTAAACTCTAAATACCACTTCCTCCCACCTTAAGAAAGAGAGATTCTATTAAGAGTGTTTTGGTACCCAGTTGGCTTGCTGGGCCAAATTCTGGGTACCCAGCTGGGGGCTGCCACATGGGGGGCACTTGATACTTAGTGAACTGAATTACTTGCTTTTTTGGTCTCCTTCATGGCTCACTGAGGGAAACAGACTGATAATTCCAATACAACACAGGTGGTCTGATAAAGGAATGCCCAGAGCTATGGGAACACAGGGAATAGTTTCACAGATGGAGCAGGCAAAAAAATTGTTAGGGGAGAATATACAGGTGGTGAAAAGTTAAAGAAGTTCAAGAACTTTTTAGCTATGAGGGAAACAAGGAAATACGACGTGGGTACGGCACTTGAATTCACTAAACCACAAAACAGTTAACCACTTTGTTATGCCACTGGGTTTTAAATGGGGGGACCAACTTTCAGCTGTAAGTTTTCTTTCTGGGGTGGGAGAAATTTCAGTTGGCTAAAATAGCCAAAAGATCTGGTCCAAAATGAGAAATGGCACATATTTAAAATAGATGTAGAAAACAAAATTTAAAAAAAAATATTATTTGGCTTCCACATTTTTTTCCAGAATATTAAGGTGTAGTACAAATGTCCTGGCTATATGATTTGCTTTTGTAAAGTTAGAGTATGTATCAGACTCTGTTCTAGAAACTGAAGATATAGAAGTAAACAATATGGGCTCAGTACTTGCCCTCTTGAAATGGGAATTTAACCCGTTTACAATTTGTTGATGCTGTAAATGATTCTATGATAAAGGTCCTCACACACCCAAGGTTATTTCCTAGGATATGTTGTTAGAAGTAGATTTGATGAATCAAAAGGTATATATACTATTGAGGTTCCTTTTGCTTCAAAAAAATCTTACACCACTTTTTAAAAAAAATTTTTTTTAGCAAAATAAAATACATACATAGTTTAAACTACTATAAGGCAACAAAAACAGCAGTTTCCATTCTTATTCTCAACCCCTATGTCTCCATCCAAAACGGGAACAGTTTTCATATTTCTCATTATCATTCAAATAGTATCTTTTTAGTTTTCAAATTTATGTATTATCTACTGGCTTAATATCACAGAAGGAAATTCTAATCCTATCCCAAACAGACCTACAGAGGCTTGTCTTTACCCCATATTCCCTACAGAATCACATAAAATTTTAGTTTAAGCAGTATTAGTATAGCATTTTGCATCTCTAAGTATGATTTAATCACTGAGTCATGTAATGAACTATCATTGTACTTCCCTTTTCACAGGCTTGTTGTAATTTTTTAAAAAAATTCCTGGTGCTAGCCATTGCCCTTTTTCCCATTTGCTTCATTTATTATATCCCTTTCAATGATCCCCCTTCTAACTCTTCAAAGCACTGTAAAATTTTCTCAGTGTGGTTCAACTCTGATCACACTGGAAATCAATTGGTTCCACTTTTTTGTTTTCTTGGAAACCTCTCTTCTGGTACCTTCTGTCCTCCTGCTCTAACCTGGGCTGTTTGCTCTCTAGCCTTAGTAAACACCTGTCATCTTGGAAATGATCTTCACACCTCTTGTCTGTATTGCATTACTCGGTTCCTTCATCCTTTTTTTTCTCCTTGGTACCCTCTCATTTTAGTATAGCATCTAATCTATTTCCAAGAAGAGGTACAAGAAAAGTACCTTTTTTTTTTTTTTTTTTTAGCATTCGAATGTTGAAAACACTTCCTAGCTTGGCTGGATACAAAAATTCTTGAAAGATTAGAAATAATTTGCCTCAGATTTTGAAGGCATTGTCTACTGTTTCCTGGCTCCGGGTGTTTCTGTTGAGAAATATGGCATCATTCTTCTAAGTAATCATTTAATTACAGTCATTTTTCTTCCTTAAAAGTTTGCAAGATCTTAAGAACCTAAGGGTTCTGAAACTTCACTAATATCATTTGGATACATCTTTTTGCATTCATTGTGCTGGATATTTGGTGGCCCCTGGCAACCAGGGAATAGGTCCTTAATCTCTGGAAACAGCTTTTTATTATTTCTTTAAACTTCTTCTGTCTTCCCTTTTAAAAAAATATTTCTCTCTCTGGAATTCCTACTGTCCAAACTTCTGACCTTTTTCCCAATTTTTCATCTTATTTTTCCTTCCTACTTTTGGGGTAGTGATTTCCTAAACATTATTTTGCAGATCCACCTACTGACATTTAATTTCCATAATCCCATTTTCATAATAACAAAAAGTTCTTTCTTAGCTTTGAAAGTTCTATTTACACATAGCTTCCTATCTTTTGTGACTACAATGCATTTTCTTTGGAAGGATCTTAACTATTCAACATACCATTCTTCTGCCTCCTACATTGTCTGTTTCCTGTGCTTTTCCCATTGGTTTGTTTGGTGACTGTATTTTTATTCGAGAGGCTTTCTGGAAATACTTAGTGACCCATAGCTATCCATTTACCTTTCAGAAAGAAGCACCAACAGGTGACTGAAAACTCTTTACGCCTGGGTGATCTTATCCACTGCTGAGTGTCATCAGAGGCTGTCCTGATGAGGACTCAAGGATAAGGACTCAGCAATTTCACAGGAAACCCACAAGTGTCAGTATCCACAGTCTTTTTTGCTTGAACTCATCAGTTTCCCCAGAGATGATGCCTCCAATTTCTTGATAAGGTTTAACCCTATCACTAACACTCTGTGAGTTAGGTGAAAGGGCAGGCTGAGGCATCTCTCTGCAGCCTTTCATGTAACTTCCCTGTTTTCTTTCAGCTAATGTCTTAAATCCAGAGTCTCTCTGTTTCATCTCCTGTCTTCTAACAGATGGGCGGGGCAACTCCTTGCTCTTGTGGGTAGAGGGACAGTAGGCACATTTTTAGCCAGTCTTCCTGCTTTCAGTGTCATCCACACTTTCACGTCTAATTCTTGAATCTTGAGAATTCTGCAGCACGAACTGACTGACTCCCTTCCCACTCTTCCCCTGCCGCGAGCCCTCCCCTGGCCTCTCCCCATATCACCAGGCCATCTGCTTTTCATCTCCTAAAATTTTGTTGACATCTTTTGTCCACTATTGTCTCCTCTTTCATCATCTTCATTCGTACAAGCTTATGCGTATTCATGTTCTTCTCTTCTCGTTTCATTAGTATTTCAAGAAGGATCAGAAATTAGGAAGTCAGATGGATTACCCTTTACAATGTTTGCGTTTGTTAGGCCGAGTCCCTCTTGTAGTTGTGTTCAGCACCCAAGAAATGCACCATATACCCTTCCATCACTTTACCTATGATTTGTCAATAATGTTTTATAATTGTAAAACATATGTGTACATGTTTTACTGACCAGCTACCAAGAAAAATAAACCTTTTTTTTTTTTTTTTTTTGAGACAAGGTCTCACTATGTTACCAAGGCTGGTCTTGAACTCCTGGGTTTAAGCAATCTTCTCACCTCAACCTTCTAGGTAACTAAGACTACAGGCATGGCCACCACACCCAGCATATCAAGAAATGTTTGATGGCAGGTGCTTTTAAGAAATGCAAATGGAATATTAGGGCAGGTAGGGAAATTTAATTTTCATTTTATATGTTTCTGTACTTTCATAGTTCCATGAACATGTATTACTTTACCATTTAAAATCTGATTAACTTTTAAGAGCTGTTAAAAATGAAAAAGTCAGGGTGGCTCAAGGAGTAGGGTGCCGGCCCCATATACTGGGGGTGGCGGGTTCAAGCCTAGCCCTGGCCAAACTGCAAAAAAAAAAAATGAAAAAGTCATAGATGCCTGAGACAGAAAGAAAATCTAGAAAATACAAAGAAGAATAAAGAAAAAAGGTAAGTTAAAAAATAACACAACCACATAGAGAAAAAAGCTCACAACACTTTTTCTGACTGTGATCTTGATGTTATATTCTCAGGTTTTCTTCAAAATTAACACATTAATCACTTATTCTCTGGTATCTTCAAGATCTCTTTCTTAACTAGAGGCTTTACTTCAGCCCATAAAAATACTAACTTCTGTACCAAATTAAAGAAAAATACCCTTAAATATGCCACCTTCTCAAGATGTGATAAAATCTCTCTGAGAATTTTTTGCAAATCAAATACCTCAAAATACTTTTCTTTTTTTTGAGACAGAGTCTCACTATGTCACCCTGGATAGAGTGCCTTGGCATCACAGCTCACAGCAACCTCAAACTCTTGGGCTTAGCAATTCTCTTGCCTCAGCCTCCCAAATAGCTGGGACTACAAGTGCCCAGCACAACACCTGGCTTTTTTTTTTAGAAACCAGGTCTCACTATGGTTCAAACGGGTCTCGAACTTGTGAGCCCAGGCAATCCACCCACCTCAATGTCCTAGAATGCTGGAATTACAGATGTGACCCACCACGCCCAGCCTAAAATACTTTGACTTTATTTCCTCACCATCTTCTTTACTTGCCTCTAGCACGTCACATTTCCTGAAACTGCTCTCCCCCAAGTCTTTAAAGACACACAAATGATCAAATCACATGGCCTCTGCTCACTTCTTTCTCATCCTGTGGCTCACTCACCCTGTGGCACCTGGCACTGACTCCTCCCTCCTCACCAGCTTCCCTGCCCTGGAGATCCATGACCCTCTGTTGTCACCTGGCCCATCCACCCCCTCTCTGATTGCTTTTTCTCTCTTTCTCTCTAGAACAGCACTTCTTCCTCCCATTTCCTACATGTGGTGATGTCCTAAAGCCCAAACATTTTTTCTCCGTATTTCTTATTCTGATCATGATGAAGGATTGAATCATAGCTTCATTTCCTTACACCCATTCCCCCCTCAAAACTAATAATATCTTTAAGAGAAATACAAAACAGAACAGAAGTAGTACCTACCCTCAGGGGATGTCTGACATTGGGAGGTGGGGATGGGTCTGTGGACAAAGGAGGATCCAGAGGAAAAAGAAGAAGAAATAAAGAAACATTCCATTTTTACTGTACACTATGCCAGGTCCGTTCATACACAATATCCCCATTCAGTTCTCAAAACAATCCCCTGAGTTGAGGACTCTCATTTCTCCTTACAGGAATTAAGCAGCAGCACAAAACCACACAGCTGTGATCCAGGTTACGAGGAGAGGAAGCCGGAACGGTGTGATGGAAAGAACAGAGGCTTGGTGGTTGCACCACGTCAACACCACCACTTACTGCGCTAGGGCTTCTGTCAAATGCTACTCTCTGGGTCAGATTTCTCATTTATAAAACGGAAACAAAACTAGGTGATTACAATTGAAATGTTTATAAATAAGATGTGTGAAGTATCTGCTACAGAGGAAGAGCATATACATAGTTCTAACCCTACGAATATGGGTTATTTTCATGGGAAAAAGAAGGCTAAGGAAATCAGAGGAAGAGAGAACTTTAAGAAGAGGAGCTAATGTTTCTTTCAAGCACAGACCCAAGCCCAGCTGAAGCCCAGGCATCTAGAGGCTGCACCACGTTAGAGACACAGCTCTTTGCAATTCTGTGTCTCTAGGGGGTAACTGTGTGAGAAAGGCGGAGAGGTAGCCCCACCCCAAATGCCCCATGAATGAGTAGGGATCAGAGAAATGAGTCATCACAGTCATCTCAGGATCTTGGAAAACACACGGCACAATAATAATTCCTAGAGCCTATATGTCTCCAAATGAGAGCACTCCTATCTCCATTGAATCTTATAGGAAGCAATGTTTATGCTTTCTGGATGAGGTGTTTTGATAGTTTGCAAAGGCAAAAAGAAGTGTACATTTTTTAAAGGAATAACAACAACAGAAAGACAGAGCATCATAAGCCTCTGAGGACTGAGAAAGATCAGATTACAAAAAAAGCTGAATCTCCTTATACTCATTTATAGCATCTTATTTTCCTTTCCCCATAAAAATAAATAAAAATGTGATAATCAACGTGGCAACCCCATATGAATGGACTAAAGAAAAACACAGGCTGACCCAAAGAGCTGAGCAAAGCATTACAGCCCATGCAAGTATTTCAGACAGCAGCTGCAGACTGTTCCCAGACACTCTGATAATGAAGAAGATAATTAGTTTTCCTCAGCAAAGAAAAATAGAAGAACTGATGAGGTCAAAACCCATAAATTAGTTCCATTCAGTGAATGTTTGTGTTTGTTTGAACAAATCCTCTGTGCTTCAAACTGCAGGTCACAGAAGACATACAATCCAGAGACAAAGGACAGAAAGGGTCCCCAGGTAATCACTAACTCATGCATTTGTTCATGTATTAAATACTTAAGTTTGCACTGAGTGTATGCTACAACTACTGCGCTAAGCTTTGGGAATGAAGGTAAATGGGGTGCTGTCTCCATCTCCAGGAATCTCAGGATCTTGTGGCTAGAGGGGGGCAAATAATCCCAGCACAGTTTATTAGTACCTGGAAGGGGACTCACAGGTTGACAGAGAAGAGATGACTGAAGTGGATAAGAGGGTAACTGAGGTGGATAAGAATAGGTGAGAGAGATAGAAGAATATCTAAAATCAAGTTGTAAACTGAAAATCATAGGACCAGGAAGGTTTACTCATAAAGGCAAAAAGCTAAATAGCATATACCATATATGCTACCATAAGTAGTGTATACCATATATGCTATCGTAACTAGCATACACCATATATGCTATCATAACTAGCATATACAAAGCATCCAACACATCAGCCCAGTGCCAGTCCATAATGAATTCTTCAGCCATCTTTGAGGAAAATACAGGCAGTGGAGTGGCCTTTATTCTGAGATTATGCCCTTTCTATTTTTTGACATAAGCATAGAGAGACTTTGATTAAATAATATTTTATAATTTCCTTACTTGCCAAAATACAGAACTATCAACACTATTTATTTATTTAGCAATTTTCAAGTCCATTAAATTCTCAATTTGGGCAACTCCGAGCACAATGCATTTACAGAACTCCCAGCACTTGGCATATTCTGTCCGCAGAGTACACATACAAATAAACACACAGTAGTTTACATAGGAGATTAAGTTCAGAAAGTGGACAGAAACCTCATTATGAAGGTCTTTATATGGCTAAGTTTAGACTTTATCTCCTAGGCAAAAAGGAGGAGGGTGACCTTCAGAAGCGTGATGGATTCACAAGTATAATGTTAGGCAGTCACTTATCCCTTTTTTCTGGATTTCTTTGTAAAATGCTGACACCGGTAATGACTCCACTTACCAAGATTTGGGGGTATATAAATCACAGTCAAGATGAGTTGATGAAATTCTCCACAAATTCCAGTGTGTTACTCCAAAGGAAATAGAGGGTTGATATTGATAAGATCCTCCCTCTCTAAATGACTACATCAACTCAACACCTTTTTAAAAAATCTCCTCTCCTGGCTCTTTTTCCTGGATCCAGGAAACTGGGTTACCAGTGGTCCTGGTGATAGGACATAAAGTGATAAAAACAGAAAGACACTTCTTATCATGAATGGTCCATCTTTCCATAGACTTTGATTTTTTTTTTTTGAGACAGACAGGAAACCGCCTACTAACAATCTACTAAGTTATTATAATTTTAAGAGTTATTCAAACGTAGCATTCAAATACTAGAATTGCCACATTTGGAGAGTTTACCAAGGATTCTCATTCAACGTTCTCCAAAGAAGCCTGGCTGCCACGCAGCACTTGGCAATGTAACAATGCCTCCTTTGTGCATGAGCACATGCACAGTTTTGAAATTCCCACAATTGTCAGAAAAGATGTTTTATCAGTGTATCATCAGTGTTGTGGGGACTCGGCTATGATTTTCAATTGCTACTGCTCTTGTTGGTAAATATAAATTACTTTGGTCATTACTGAATTAATCAAAAGGCGCATGATGTATGAATTTGGTGTGCCTACTAGTAGGGGCATCCCAGAAATGGAAAAAAACAACAAATTTGCCAAAATAATGTGAAATTTAAATATTTTAAGAACACTGAAGTAGTCATGACGGGCCATGTCAAAGTTTTACTCAACCCAGTATATCATATTCTTGTCGATGCCTAAGCCCTCTGCAAGTTTGAAATCAGAATTTTTTATTAACTTAGCAATACATTTTAGTTACTTGTGAATTACTGGCCTAACCATGTGGTGTACAGAAATGAGAATGACTTTGACGATATTTTATGCTATAATGTTTGAATAACTTTAATTTGGACATGTCTATCTTATTTATAGCTCAAATATCAATAATCTGTAAATCTTCTAGTATAGTCA
Source organism: Galagoides demidoff (assembly GCA_963574575.1). Lineage (NCBI taxonomy): Eukaryota > Metazoa > Chordata > Mammalia > Primates > Galagidae > Galagoides > Galagoides demidoff. Next base: position 7,287 of record CAUYQV010033652.1, on the reverse strand, counting down.
TAGCTCATGGTTAATAGGCACTAGAGGCAGGTTATTTTGAATTTGAAGTCTGACCCTATCTTTTACTACATGAGATCTCCATAACCTTTCTTTTTCTCAACTGAAAGACAGATATAAAATACTGTCTACCTCATACATTTGTAGAGGGAACTAATTAAGGTCCTACATATAAATCCCTTTGCATGGAACCTGTCCCATTTCTCAATCAAGGTTAGCCACTATTAATAGTAGTTGTGTTTGAGTTTATTTTTTCAACATGTAGTAAGAATAGGTGAGTTAAAAGGACAAGAAAACTTAATGCATTAAAGCCACCCTATCAATAAAGAAAACTGGAAAAGCATAGAACAAATGTTAGAAGAGTTATTTCCACCCAGAAACCATCAGGGATACAAAATGGGATGGTATCCAAGAAAGCTGAAAATGAGAACCAGGAGGATTCCAGCCTGTGCCAAGGAGCCTGAGTAACCACTTGTCCACAAATGTCACCCTGTTTCAGTGAATCTAGGAAACTAAGCTAGATAATCCAATGTTCAGCGACGACAAAAAAAATCTTTGAAATCCACACTTAATTGTATAGATACTGATGAATTTATGCCTAAGTCCAATTTACCAACTTTTATGGGTAAGTACTTCAACTTTATCTGCAATGTGCTAGGAGTGTCCATGGAGCCAAGGGTGCGTGTTGCCAGCGGGAAGGTGTCCCAGGCCATATGCACTGACCAATCAGTGGTCAGATACCTGGCACCAGCAGATATGCTCTATTTATACCTTCATATTCACACATAATGCAGATTTAAAATTTTTCATTCTTTTAAATGTCTGTTTCTTGAAAAAAATATTTTGACTATATTTGGTTCATATGCATGCATGTATGTCTATGTTTGGGTTTGGGGCAGGACAACGGGTGCATTTGGAATAAGCACTTTGGGGTCCTTAAAGGATTGAATTGGTTTTTAAGCTCTCAAATACAATTATCCCACATTATCCAAATATGTTAACCCACAGAGAGACTAATGCCAGACATTATGCTTTCTAACACAGGTGTTTTCCTTCCTCCTCAATTTGTTTTCATGGTGGAAGCTTAAATTTTTCACTCACCAGAGCATCTGCTGGGAGGATAATCTGAAGACAATTCAACACATATAATTGATAAGAGAGCTGAGGGAAGCCATCAGGAATCCCATCGAACAACCGGAAGAAAAATTTAGAGAAAAAAACGAATTAACCGGCTCAACTGGCAGAAGAAAACCTGATTCCAGCGCAGATTTCAGGATGCGGGGTAAGAGGGCCGAAGCACTATCGAATGTGCCTGTCTACCCAGTTCTGAATGGCCACACTTGAGACTCAAAACTTGTTTGTCATGCATTGTCTTTCTCTTCCATGAACTCTACAAAACTGTTTCCTTACTATGGAGAGTTTTCTGCTGCAACTCTTAGGCCTGCCCCTTCCCTGCCATTCCCATGGTCAGCATTCAATGTGGGGTTCTTGGCATGACTGCCTCTTAACCCACATCCTTACCTTCACACCTACCTCCACCAAACTCACGCTCCTAATCACCATTATGGTGCTACTTCCATACTCCAGAGCTGACAATGGCTCTCAAATTCCTGTTCAACCTCATCCTAACTGTCCAAGATTTGCTTTCAGTTCTTCCACTCTGGTAATTCTGCTCAAACTAACCATTCAGCATTAATTCTCAACTGAAAACCATTTCTCAGGGTCTTTTCCAGGCTCAGAATGTGCCGTGACTATTTCTCTGCCAATCTGAACCCCACTCAGCACGCAGGGGCACAGCCAGCACCGTTCTCCATTCCCCAGGCCCATGACTTAGTTGACTCACCCATTGGCTATGGTCACCTGGAGGTCAGGGACTCCACCTTACACTTCTCCTTTATATTCCCCCTTGAAGCTATCATCAGAGTAGGAACTCAAATAAAATAAAATGTGCTCAGCAAAGTGGCCAATGCTACCACTTGCAAATAAGAAATTTCTATTTTTGTCATTTTTCCTGCTCCTTATTCATCCCCATCCCACCATCCATCCTAGACCTGTGCTTTGCTAACAAAGGACTTGGTTTAGAGCAGCCAATCTTTCTCCCAAGTAAGATTCATGCAGTATTCCCACTGCTAGAAAAAATACAGCAAAGTCAACACGTATCAACTTTTTAAACCGAGACAAGACATTTCCTCTCTTCTGAATAGAGCATCTATTTTGCCTTTCGCTTTCCATTTCCCCACAAAAATCTAAACTATGCTCCTTCCCGCCCTCCTGTGCTCCCTCCTAAAATAATGACATTTCCAGAAACCAGATTCATGTGATTTAAGCATCTCCCAGTGAGCTGTGTTTCCTGTCAAATCGAGGACCGTTCAGTAGTGAAGGGCAAGTGGAGACAGCAGCAGCAATCCTTGAGGTAGTGAGGAAACGAAGGACTTTTGAACAATCAAAAAAAGTTAAAAGTAGTTAGGACAAATACATAAATTCAGGAACCCCTGTCACCTAAGGAAAAAATGATCCATTGCACAGAGGCGATGCTGTATGGTGAAGTCTGTTCTTAACGTCAGAAGTCCATCACCCCTTGTCTCTTGGTGCCACAATGGTATACCTAGACATTCATGATATCAACTGCAGATTTCTACCACAACTACCAAAAGAGGATGTATCTTGGGATGAAATTTGCTGACTAAATTGATAGTATCCATAAATGATAAGCTATGGGGGGGGGAGAGGAAGGAAGGTAGGAGAAAGTGTGAAAGCAAGTGAGCTTTCAAAATATTTTATATAGGCAATCGGGATACTGTTTAGAGAGGCAGCCCAAAGATAAGAGAATCTTGAGTTTAGGTCTTGGCTCAGTCACTCATTTACTGCCTCTTTAAGCTTCACTCTCTTCATATTATTAGTAAGGTCACAGGGCTAGAAACTGATGAGGGGTGAAATTTAACCGAAGAGAATGAGGGGAGGTGAGAGGGGGGAAAGAAATCTCAAGTGGCTAAGGCACCAGCCACATACACCTAAGGTAGCAGGTTCAAATCCAGCCCAGGCCCGCCAAAACAATGACAGCTGCAACCAAAAAATAGCCAGGCATTGTGGCGGGCACCTGTGGTCCCAGCTACTTGGGAGGCTGAGGCAGGAGACTCGCTTGAGCCCAGGAGTTGGAGGTTGCTGAGAGCTGTAATGCCATGTCACTCTACCCAGGGGGACAGCTTGAGGCTCTGTCTCAAAAAAAAGAAAGAAAGAAAGAAATCTAGTGCTGCATTATTGAAACACTAAAAGCACACCCATTGAAGAACACGAAACATAAGGAGTAAAGATGAGAAATACAAAAACATTATCACTATTTATAAAATACATAAGTATAAAAGCACATATGTGGGACACTCAAAGAGGACAAAAAATACCTACACTAGGAAATTTCAGTAAGGTGGCTGGCTATAATAAACATTAATGACTTCCTATATAAAAACAATATTACTTAGAAATAATGTTAAAAAACAAGGTGCTACTGCGTATAATAACAGAAGCATCAAAAAGATAAAATAACTAGGAAAAATCTCAATTAAAAATGTGCAGAATCTTAGAAAAAAACTAAATACTCTGTTTAGGGAAATAAATAAAGATTGAATACATAAGTAAATATATCTTATTCTTGGACTAAAAATTTTAACTTTATAATAATAATATATGAATTAAGGCAATTCAAACAAAAGATCTCAACAGAAAGCATTTGAACTTGAAAAATAATCTCAGTTATACCTAAAAGAAAAATATGACAGAAGAGGGGCCAAAATGGCAGACTAGAAGTAGCTTTCATATGCTGCTCTCACGGAGAAGACCTAAAGTGGCAAGTAGATGACCTCTTTCTAATGGACTATCTAAGAGAGAGCATTAGGAATGCAGAGAGGCATCCAGTGCAAAGGAGAGGGGAGTGGGCAGCTCGCTTAGCAGGACAGAAAGGTGCCTGCACACAGGAAAGGGATAGAGGAGAGAAGCCCAGGACCACGCCTGAGGACACTGCAATCTGCAGCATGCCTCTGAACTGACACAGAGATTCCTGGAGACTGTTTAGCATCATTGCCCCAGAGAGAAGTCACAGAAGGGTCCCACAGGCTTCCGAATCCTGAGAACTACAGCTGGCACCATTCTGAGGTTCCGGCCAAGACCGCTGCATCTACCCAGGGGACAATGCCACTGCTGCTGCCTCGACATATCCCCTATCAGACCAGAGAGGGAACCGGGAGGTCAGGCACTCTTGTGTGCTCCATGAACCGGTCCATGGGGCCTGAGAGGAGAATGTGCACACAGCCCCTGGTGCTCACCACTGCCACCTAGATAGTGGACCCACCACTGTGACTCACTGAGTAGTGCCACCAGTGACAAACTGGGGCAGAGTAAACACCCCCACCACTGTACATCACCTGTCTGCTGCATACCTCCTGTGTGCTGCACACTATTGCATCCTACTTGCCCTCCACCTACAGCTTCTGCTGCCCAACCTGGGTGGAACAAACACCCACAGCCTTGCAGCCACTGCTGCTGCCTAAGTAGCCCCCTCCAGCCACCACTGATGCTGCAACTGGGGGATCCAGGCAGAGCAAATCCTTACAGCCACCTACAGCCACCCAACTCCACAGCAAGGGACCTGCCCTACCCCCACCCCCAGGCAAGTTTTCAACAGTGACCTGAGGATCAACCTATCCTTCCACATGAATATCCCCCAGCACCTGCGTAGACTGTGACAATCAAAGGGGAATGGGAATCAAGAGATGCAAGAGAACAGTAGCATTACAAGCTCACATACAGTACATCTGATCCGCTCAGGCCTGGTCATGACCAGAATAGGAATCAGGCGTCCATCTAGGAACCTCTCCCTCTCTTCACTAAGCAACATAGTTCCCTACAAAGGAGAGCAAGTGTACCACAATGATATCTGTTTTGAGCTGATAAAAGAGATTCCAGAAGAGAAGGAACTAGCATAAGAACTCTGGTGACATTAAAAAAAAAAAAATCCTTTGAGATCCCCAAAGGATTAACTAGCTCTCCAGCAATGGACTAGAAACAAAAGGAAATTGTTGAAATGTCAGATACAGAATTCAGAATACGGATTTTGGATTTACTTAAAAGTAAAATCAATGAGAATGAGAAGAAAGCTGAAAACAAACACAAAGAAACCAAAATAATAATTCAGAATATGAATGAACAATTCACTAAAGAGAAAGACAATCAAGAAAAAATTTCTGTAAATGAAGGAGTCATTAGAAAAATTCAAAATAAACTAGAAATTTTTAACAATAGACGAGAACAACAGAAAAAAATTCAGAGCTTGAAGACAGGCTTTTGAACTAAACAAGGCAGTCAAAAATAAAGAAAAATAATCAAAAAAGAATAAACAATCTCTTCAAGAAATATGGGATTATATAAATTGAACATATAAGAATCCTATGTATCCCTGAGGGAGAAAAAGAAAAAGCATGAAAAACCTACTTACGGGAATAATGGAGTAAAACTTCCCCAGAATTGCTAGAAATTCAGACATCTAGATACAAGAAGATTGTGAAACATCTGGAAGATTCATGGCAAACAGGACATCACCAAGGCACTTAGTCACCAGTTTGACCAAAATCAAAATGATAGTAAAAACCCTATAAGCTCTGAGACAAAAGCATCGAGTAAGTCAAAAAAGAAAACCCATCAGGTGAACAGCAAGATTCCTAGCAAAAACCTTACAAGGTAAAAGGGATTGGGGTCACATTTTTAATTTCCTTAAACAGAATAACTGCCAGCAAATAATTCTGTATCATGCAAAACTGTTTCATAAGTGATACCCCCACTATAGAATCACTCAAAAGTTAAAACTCACAGCTCTTATAAAAGTAACACAAGGGAGAAAACATAGCAACTAAGAATCAACATGAAGACCAGAACAGTATCTCACATATCAATACCAACACTGAATGTAAATGACCTAAATACCCCCCACTTAAAAGATATGGATTGGCAGAATGGATATTAAAAAAACACACACAACCGAAATATATGCTAACTATAAGAAACCCATTGAACCCACAAAGATCTTCATAGATTCAAGGTAAATGGGTGGAAAAAAATTATTCCATGCAAATGGAAACCAAAAGTGATCAAAAATAGTTATTCTTATATTAGATAAAGTAGACTTTAAGACAACAATGGTTAAAAAAAAAGACAAAGATGGTCAGTATATAAAGAAAAGAAGATTACTTCAATAATCCTAAATATATATGCATCAAACACAGGAGCTCCCAAAGTCATAAAACAAATTCTACTAGATCTAAGCAAAGAAATAAATAGCCAAGGACTTCAACATAATAGCTAAGGACTTCAACATTCTGCTGACACAACTAGAGAGATGATCAAAGCAGAAAATCAATGAAGAAATACCAGATTTAAATAGGTCTCTAGAACAAATGAGGTTCTGAACAAATAGGTCTCTAGACATTAATAGAACATTCCACCCAAAATCTGCAGAATACGCCTTCCTCTCATCAGTCCATAGGATAGAGAATATGTTAGATCATAACACAAATCTCAGCAAATTTAGAAAAATCAAAATCATACCATGTGTCTTCTCAGAATAGTGGAATAAAACTATGGACCAACTCCAAAAAAAACTCTCAATACTACACAATTACATGGAAATTAAACAATGTATTACTAAACAAGCCTTAGGGTCGATTATGAAATCAAGATGAAATAAAACATTTTTCAAATTGAATGACAAATGTGACACAAGTTTCCAAAATCTCCAGGATACAGAAAAAGCAGTGCTAATAGGGAAGTTCACAGCACTACCTGCCTACATGAAAAAGAAATAAAGATCACAAATTAACTGCCTAATATAGTGCCTCGAGGAACTAGAAACAGAGGAACAAATCAAACAGAAAGCTAGCGGAAGAAAAGATAGAACAAAGATCAGAACAGAACCAAATGAAACGGAAACAACAAAAAAAGTAACGTATCAATGAAACAAAAAGTTGGTTCTTTGAAAAGATAAAAAAAAAAAATCAGTAGACCAATAGCTAGATTAGCCAGAAATATTAAATAGAAAAGATTGAAATAAGTTCAATCAGAAATGAAAAAGGAGACATTACAAATTATACCACAGATACACAAAATTCATTCAAGAACACTATGAAAACCTCTTATGCACACAAACTAGAAAACCTAGAGAAATGGGTTAATTTTTGGCAACACACAACCTCCCAAGCTTAGATCAGTAATAAATGAAAATCCTGAACAGATGAGTAGTGAGACTGA
>CAUYQV010033651.1:0-19052 GCA_963574575.1 Galagoides demidoff | reverse complement strand
CGCTTGAGCCCAGGAGTTGGAGGTTGCTGTGAGCTGTGATGCCATGGCACTCTACCCAGGGGGATAGCTTGAGGCTCCGTCTCAAAAAAAAAAAAAAAGAAAGTAAAAGCTAATAAATACAGTATGAGAAAAGGTTAAGATGTTCAGAATACAAAAAGCTTCTGCAAAACTCTTGGCATTCAGATATGGAACAATCTCATGAACATAGCGTTTTCTATTTTCAAAAGGCAGGGTGCAGAGGCTGCATAATATGGCACCACTTTAATAGATAAAGAACAGCATTTGTATGTGGTTGCTTGGAACACCTCTGGCAGGACACAGAGAAGGTTGGTAGCGCAGGGTGGGCACCTCTCGGGAAAGGAATGGAGGGCCATGCCAAGGAGCAGAGACTGGAGGACACTCTTTACACTGTATACGCCCTTTGCAGCTTTCAACTGGTCCTTATGCAAGTCTTGTGCAGATGTAAGTTAAATTTAAACAAAATGAAACCCCAAACAGAAACAGATCTGACCACATAATAAGAAAATGGTTCGTGCCTGTAATCCTAGCACTCTGGGAGGCTGAGTGGGGAGGATCCCTTGAGCTCAGGAGTTCAAGACCAGTCTGGGTAAGAGCAAGACCCTTTCTCTACTGAAAACAGAAAACAAGTAGCCGGGCATGGTAGTGGGCACCTGTAGTTCCAGCTATATGGGAGGCTGAGGCAGGAGGATCGCTTGAGCCCAGGAGTTTGAGGTTGTTGTGAGCTAGGCAGAGGCCGCTGCACTTTAGCCTGGGCAACAGAGTGAGACTCTGTCTCAAAAAAAAAAAAAAAGACAATCAGTTTCCCCCTCACAGCTCCCCAAATGGGCAAAAGACATGAACAGAGAACCCACGGAAGCACCCAGGTAGCCATGAAACACATGCGGTATGCTAAGCTGTACTGAAAACCCGGGAAACAGAAATGAAAACAACCTGTTGTGAATGAAATTCTTTATTTTGTCCATATGTTTGACAAACATTAAAATATGTGTTAAAGCCCAGCCAATGCTGCTGTTGATTTGGGGAAATAGGTGCTCTCCCGTATTACCGATTTGTATGTGAATGGCTGCATATACTCACCTAGCAGCCGAAAACACACATACCTTTTGGTTGATTCTACCAGCTCTTCTGTTGGGAAACTAGCCAATTAAAACACACACACACACTGATATTTGAACTATTTATTGCGGCAGTATGTCTAGTGGCAAAAACTAAAAACAATCTTAAAGCCCCATAAAAGAGTGGCTGAATAACTAGGGGCACCCTAGGATGAGGACTATTGGACAGAACTTTACAATTAATAATTTAGAGCCAAACATCTAGACCCAGAAAATGAAAGGGCACATTGCAAAGTGATATGTCTATCAGGACACTACACTGTGGGTGTTGAGGTACATTCAACAGACACACAGACAGACAGACCGGTGGACACACAAGCGGATGAGTGAGTACACACCCCCATGCGTGCATGTGTAGATACGTGTGTACACCCATGTGTGAAAGAGTTTTTAACAACAGAAGAATATAGCAGGGGTTCCGGGGGCCTGTGTGTCTAGTCTCAGCCCGGAGGTTGCAGAGAGATCGCTTAGATGTTGCCTGTGCAAATTTCAATATTGGAGCACACAGATACAGAGCTGTTTATTTTGACCTGTGACCCTCTAGGTCCCCAGGCCTCTTGCGATGCGGAAAGAGGGGATTCAGACCAGAAAACGGAAGCCCAAGAACCTTAACAAGTCTAAGACACCAGCAGGTGAGGAAAGGATCTGTGCGTAACTATTAAAAAGTCAGTAGCCCTCCGAGTGTGAGAATAACGTGCTTGCTTTGCCAGGCCAGCTCAGGCTGCCAAGGTATAACGGCAACATCGTTCATTCCTGGCTTTTCAGGACAGAACAAGTAACTCACTTAAAAGATAACATGGGTGGGGCACGGTGGCTCGTGCCTGTAATTCTAGCACTCTGGGAGGCCAAGGCGGGTGTATGGCTTGAGCTCAGGAGTTCAAGATCAGCCTGAGCAAGAGTGAGATCCCGTCTCTAATAAAAGTAGAAAACCTAAGTCAGGCATTGTAGTGGATTCCTGTAGTCCTAGTTACTCAGGAGGCTGAGGCCAGAGGATCACTTGAGCCCAGGAGTTTGAGCTTGCCGTGAACTACAGTGAGGCCATAACCCTCTACCCAGGGTGACGGAGTGAGACTCTGTCTCCAAAAAAAAAGATAACATCAGCAAGAAATGTACAGGGGGCTTTTGAAGCAGGCTCACCTCCAGCCTGATCACTACCATCTGCCAAGGCTGCATTGGGCCTGAAACAGAGAAAGACCTTCTTGGCAGCCACCCCAAAACTCAATTTCTTTCAGTCCTCTGTGGGGTGGGATCCAGGAGGACAGGGTTCCCTCAATCATGTTCCTAATAGATTGATCTGTCAGCCTGAAAGCTAAATTTGGCAGCAAAACCAAGCCTGTGTCCCACTTGGTGGGAATATTCGTGTGTTTTGCTGTAGGGATGCTGATGTATTTAACTACAGGGCATTGCCCTGACTCCACTGCAGGTACCCTGTCATATACGGTATTTGCGATTTGTCTTTTTTTAATTTCAAGAAGTTTTGAATCCTGAAAACATGTGGCGTCAAGAGTTTGAGATCTGGGGTGGGGGCCAGGTGAGCCCGTCATTTGAAAAAGTCCCCTTGGAATTCTGATACTTCTACCCCATTTTGAGAACTATTGTCCCCTCACTGATAAGGACCCCTGCTTCTCTCCCCAGCAAATGTAAATAAAGCCCTCATTACAGACCTACCCTGGCTGTCCAAAGGGCCGCTGTCCACCTGTCTCTGCCCCTGGTCTGGTATCCTGACTCTGCCTCATTCCAGGTCCTTCCGGCAGTGAGAGCCTCCCTCCCACTAGCGGTGCCTCCAGCAACTCCAGCAATGCCCCAAGCAGCAGCAGTGACGAGATGCGCCCCATCAAGACAGAGCCCGGCCTGCAGTCTCACTACGCCCACGGCAGCTCCATGGCCCAGGTGCACGCCTCAGAGAGGTGGTGGGGAGGTGGGCTGCGGAGGCCTGGGAGACCAGGATAGCACTGGGCAGGAGCTTGCCCTACACTGCCCCAGCCTCCCACCCTCAGGTCCCCCCACATTCTCTAGTCCAGGAGCATCTGCACAAGGCTGGGGAATGCAGGGGGGTTCAGAACATCTCATCAAGCTATGGTGATTTGGACACACAACGATACACAAATATTTAGCAGCTCCTCTGTGTTGCAACCTTTGGAGACAAGGAGAATGAAGTCCAGGGGCCGACATATAGTGAAGGGGATGGGAAGGAAGGGAACACACCACAGCAACTAAAACCAGACAGGTAGAGCAAGTGTCCCTAGGCAAGCCTGTCTCCTAAGCTAGAGAGAGGAGGTTAGACCTTGGCCTGGAAGGAATTTAACAGGAGGAGGTGGTGTGGGAAGAGCCCTCCGGCAATGGCAGAGGCAGGTGTATGGGTGGGTGCTGATGGAGAGGACACGGGCAGGGCATCATTTCATGAGGTCCAGCTCTGTGCATGTGTCAGGGGATGGCCCAGCAGCAGCCCCATTCTCCTCTTTTGGAGATCTACTCTGATCTGTCCTCTGCACTCAAGAGAGGATATGTCCTAACCAGCTTTTCATTGCCTGGGAGAACCTGGTTCTGGGCAGAGAGGGTGGCTTCTCTGTTTGAATGTGCAGATGTGAGGGTGATGGGAGTGTGGACAATGTCCATGCAGCTGTCAGAGTCTCCTGAGAAACCACAGTATCCACAAACACTGGGTCGCAGTCCCCCATTGCATGCTGCACTCAGAGGCATCTGGGAAGTCACCCAGACCCTCCAGATCACAGGGATTAGGAAAAACAGAGAAAGAGCCACCCTGGGACAGAGGCACAGTGGGGGTCCCCTCCCCGGCACAGACCTCCTGAGCCCTCGAGAGTGATTTTTTCAGCCTCATCATGTGCTCTCTGCTTTCCAGACGTTCTCGGTCAGCACGATGTCCGGCCACGGGCCCTCCATTCACCCGGTGCTCTCAGCCCTGAAGCTCTCCCCACAAGGCTATGCGGCCCCCGTCAGCCAGTCCCCACAGGGCAGCTCCAAGCAGGACTCTTGGAACAGCCTAGTCTTGGCTGATGGTCACGGGGACATAATCACGGCGTAATCTTCCCTCCTTCCCTCCCAAATTCCTGCGCGGACCTGGGAGCTGGGGGACAGCAGACAGCCAGGCCCTGCGCTCCCCGGGGCCGGCCCCTCAGTCTGGGATGACTCCAGAGGAACAACTGGGAAGACACTTGAAGTCGCCTGTCTGGTTTGGGGCAGTGGGTACTGGACTTCCACAGATGCCTTTTCAAGGTGGGGGACTGGGAAGAGCCCACCCACCGTGACCAGCACACAGAGTATCTGTCTCTGTGAGTGGGAGGCTTCGTTCCAATCTCTGCCCCACCCTGTCCCTGGCGAGAGACAGCATGTCCTCCCCCCTTGTCCTTCCACCACTGTGGCCTGAAACAGTGGTTTCTCCTTCGGGTTCCCAGTGCCCAGGATCTAAGGGTGAGGAAAGGGCAGGGCCCTGGGAGGGCCCCTGTGTGTGGATGTGATGGGTCCTGTGGGCACCTGTGCCCTTGCCCAGCACTCCCCCTTCAGGCATGGCACATCCCCGTGTCCCCCTGGCCAAATCCGACTCCACAACACTGGGTGTAACTCAGATGTCACTGAACACCTCCTGGGGAGATGGGCAGCGGCCTCACCCGCCGTGTGGCAGAACTTCATCCGAATGCAGTTTGGCACCTGTGCCCCCAGCTTTTCCCCCCACTGCAGGCTTCATCCTTGGCTCCCTCCTCTCTTCACTTCTCAGCCCTCTTAAATAAAAATTCCTCCTGTGGTTCTGAGCAATTCAACTCTGCCTTCAGCTTGGACTTGTCTCTCCGGTGGTAAAAACGAGAGCTCTGTAGTCTAGCTGGACAGTGCCCCCTCTATTCTGTCCCCAACATCCTTCCTCCGCCTGCCGCACACAGAGGGGCCGTGCTGCTCGGCCAAGCTCAGCAAACTCACCTGCGCTGTGACAGCCTTCTGAAGAGAGTGTCTGGTGGATACCATCCTGTTGGGGGTCAGGGGCTTTTCGAGGACATGATCTCAGATCCTCCCGGGGCTGCTGCCCTGTGGAGAGAGGCCCCTTGGCCAGTCGGCTGCCCAAGACCCCAAGCCCTTGGACTTTGCATCCTTTCCCCAATAGAAATCTTTTGTCCAGGAGGCAAAAGCCAGAGATTTTGCAACATAAATTCAAAGCAAACAAACGTAATAAAATTCATGGAAAGAAAGAAGACTGCCGGTAAGAGAAGAGACTGGAAGATGCTGAGGGGGGGGCCTGGCAAGGTCTCCAGCTCCGCCACCTTCTCCTCAGTTCCCGCCTGGACACGGGGGCTCACCAGGACCATCCGGTGTCCTTGTTATTGGCACAGCAGTGTCTTGACTGTGGCATGACCATGCGTACCCCAAAACACCAGTTCCCCCCATTCCAAGATCCTACTGGCTGTAGCAGAGAGTATCTTTAAACCAAGATTCTGTTTTAATCATCATTTGCATTGTTTTCTTCCCCAAAGCCACCTCATATACCCACCCTAACCCACAAACCTGTTAACATTGTCTTAAGGTGAAATGGCTGTAAAATCAGTATTTAACTAATAAATTTATCTGTATTCCTCCTTCCCCTTCTCCTCCCTCAGAGGGGTTTACTGGGAGGTTGATAACTGCCGTGCCTTTCCAGGGACTCTGAGCTGCCGAGGCCCCTCTGCTGATCCACTCACAGGCTGCTTCACACATCAGTCTCCCCATTCCCTTGATTCTTGGCTGCTGCCCAAGGTATCCTCCGTAGGTGGCAGTGGTAGTGAAAAGAAGCTCATTCCAGCCCTGCTACTGACCACCAGGAGGCCCCAGACAGGTCACCTAGGGCAGGCATCCTCAAACTACAACCTGTGGGCCACATGCCATCTGCCTAGGACATTTATCCGGCCTGCTGGGTGTTTTTGCTGCCGCTGCCTGTCCAGCTTAGCAGCCAACTCGTCCTGGGCCCGCAGTCCGGCCTTCCAATGGTCTGAGGGACAGTGAACTGGCCCCCTGTTTAAAAAGTTTGAGTACCCCTGACCTAGGGCTTTAATTTCCTAGAACAGGGGTGGATGAACCACAGCAGAAAGTTCCTTATGCCCGGACAGAGATTGCTCAGTCTGTGTATGAGGAGTGATATTTTAGACCTTCCCCCCCAGGCACCTTTCTCCAGCCCCACCTGATTTAAGGCATGTCTTTAAAGTGTGTCCTGAATAACAGAATCTTAGGTAGGCCTAGGGCCTGGGCTCTGCTGAGCAAAGCATTGGGTACAATGCAGGGGCACATGCTTTCCGATGTAAAGGAGTATCTGTATTCTCCAAGATTCCTCCAGGCACTGTGGTCCTACCGTGTTTCTCCAAAAATAAGACACTGTCTTATATTTATTTTTTCTCAAGAACACACAATAGGGCTTATTTTCAGGGAATGTCTTATTTTTATTAAGTATAATACAACAATCTACATTTATTCAAATACAGTTAAGTCATCTTCTTCTGGAAGCTGAAGGGGGAGCTGACTTTGTCGGTGGGGGTGGCGCTAGTGATGCGTGAAGTCCTTTCCCCTAGCTGTTCACAAGTGCACGATAGGATGCCTAAGACCGCAGTTACTACATGCACACCTGCACAAATGCAAACAGCTTGGAGAAAGGAGCTGTGGCAGATAAAAGGTATTCCAGTCTTCCTTACTACTCATGTCAAAATGCAGGGCATGGATACGCTGCATAGCCACTCCCATCACTAGGCCTTATTATCAGGGTAGGGCTTATATTTAACAAATGCATAGAAATCCTGCTAGGGCTTATTTGGGGGTAGGTCTTATTTTCGGGGAAACATGGTAGTAGTACTGGTGGGAAACCCTTCCAGGAATCAACCCCATTCCTCACCCGCCAGAGTGGTCTAATCAGGCCCCTTTCCTTGGAAATTTCCTTTAAGTGACTTCCAGCCTTAACACAGCCAAAGTCCCCTTTACCCTGCTGCCAACCCGCCACAGTCTCCATGTTTTGAAATAGTTTTATCTACATGATCATTTGGATTATCCTTATTTTTCATAGATCAAAAACATAATGGGCTGGTTACAGTGGCTCATGTTTGTAACCCCAGCAGTTTGGGAGGCTGAGGAAGGAGGATCACTTGAGGCTAGCAGTTCAAGACCAGCCTAGGCAACATAAGAAGACACTATTTCTACAAAAATATAAGAAAAGTTTGCTGGATGTGGTGGTATGTGCCTGTAGTCCCAGCTACTTAGGAGGCTGAGGCAGGGTGATGGCTGCAGTGAGCTATGAATGCACCACTGCACTCAGCTTGGACAGAGAGTGAGAACTTGTGTCTAAACAAACAAGCAAACAACTCTCCCCATCACTACATGTCAGTTATACCTCAAATTTAAAAAAAAAAAAAATCCATGACTGTTAATCTTGCTAACAAGTACCAGAGAGTAAGTACACTAAGCTGACTGAGTTCCTGCCTAATGCAAAGACATTCAATTTAGTTTACTTTATGGTCTTGTTATAGACACCAAGCAGATGGTAACCTGAGCTCACTAGCTCAAGACCAGCCTGAGCAAGAGCAAAACCCCCATCTCTTAAAATAGCCAGGCATGTAGCAGGTACCTGTAGTGCCAGTTACTTGGGAGGCTGAGGCAAGAGAATCACTTGAGAACAAGAGTTTGACATTGCTATGAGTTATGATGCCATGGCACTCTACCCAGGTTGACAGAGTGAAAGTCTGTCTCAAAAAAAAAAAAAAAAAAAGACCAAGAGCAAGACTCTGTCTCTACTAAAAATAGAAAAATTACCTGGGCGTGGTGGTGGGGTGCCTGGAGTCTAGGTATTCAGGAGGCTGAGGCAAGAGGGTCACTTATTTGAGCCCAGGAGTTTGAGGTTGCTGTGAGCTAGGCTGATGCCATGGCACTCAGCCTGAACAACAGAGTGACTTAAAAAAATAAAAATAAAGGGCTGGGGCCTGGTGCAGTGATCTAGCACTCTAGGAGGAGCTCAGGATTGGAGAACAGCCTGAGCCAGAGCAAGACCCTGTCTCTAAAAATAGCTCTGTGTTGTGGTGGGTGCCTGTAGTCTCAGCTACTCAAGAGGCTAAGGCAAGAGAATCACTTGAGCCCAAGAGTTTGAGGTTGCTGTGAGCTATGACCCCATGGCTCTCTACCAAGGGTAACAAAGTAAGACTCTGTCTCAAAAAAAAAAAGGGGGCTGTGGACGAATAGTTTGTAGGTTCAGAAAATGAATTCCAGCCAAGGTAGCCACATGGGGAACATTTCTGGGTCTTCCATGTTGCTACACTGAAGAACAGGGCTTGCTGTACTTTAGTTCAGTGTGTTTTCCTAAATCTATCAAATGACCTTGGCCTCTGCTTCCTACCCAACTGCTTGGATGAGGTCTGAGCGGAGCTGCAGGCTATGAACTGGAATGCCTCTTGGGCTTCTCACAGGGTTCCCCCCACCCCCCAACACACACAGAGCAGTTGGAGTAAGTCATTTCTGTAATATAAAGCAATTTGGGGCAATGTTTAATTATTTATTTTTTATTTTTTATTTTTTTGGCCAGAGCTGGGTTTGAACCCGCCACCTCCGGCATATGGGGCCAGCGCCCTACTCCTTTGAACCACAGGCGCCACCCCCAGTGTTTAATTTTTTTAACTTGGGGCTGGGAGTCACAGACCTAGCTGAGAATGCACAAAAATTGTGCCCACTTGCCCCAGAAAGCTACACATAACTTGAGATTTGCATTCCACTCACCATTTTCGGGGCTTTATGAACTCCAGAAACTTCTCCATCACACCCCATGTTAAGAACACTTGGCTTGAGGCTCTGGTTTAGTCCAGAGCTGTGAGGCTGTGTCTGCCACCAGATCAGCTCCTCCCAGGGTGTCCTGGCCCTTGGTGTGACAAGTTGGGACTAGAGTAAATCTTCCTGTTTAGCTAGGAAATGAAGCAACTGCACAATCCCTGGGCTGGTGTGAAGGCCCCTGCAGCTGCTCTTGGTTCCAGGGAGGTCCTGTAGCTTAAGACTAGCTGTTTGCACAATCATCCAAAGACAGGGGTGGTACTCTACCAACCGCCTCTTACTAGGAAAGTCCATGTCTAGACCCCACGGGGGGTGACAGGAGATCTGTTGCTAAGGATGCGGAAAGTTGGTATCACTGAGGTTTCCAACAGCTGGGCTGGGAGATTGAGTAGATCAGAAAGAAAACTGAACCCTCCTAAGAAAAAGGAAGCTTGGGTTGGAATACCGTTCCTTACTCATTTGCAGACCAAGAGGGGTCTCAGAGATCATCTGGTGCAAACTGTCTTGTCCTGCCGTTGAGGAAAGTTGCTCAAAGCCATGGAGCTGGCATGAGGAAGAGCAGCCTTTGCTCACTACCCACTGTCACTAGGAAGGCCCTGAGACTGGCGGGAGGCACTCTCCTGGCAGTTAATACACTGAACGGGTGGGGTGCCCACATCTTCCGGGCTCCTTTTTAACCCCCAGTACAGCCTGAGTTTTCAAACTATCAATCTGGGATCAGATTGGGCCCAAATACTGCTAACAAAAAGCACCTACATTGAGCACTATTGCATCAGACACTGCTAAGAGCTTCATGTAGCCACAGAAAATATTTACACGTGCTCACAATCATGTTTTGCCCATAAAGATTTTAAGTCACTTGTTGAAGGTCACAGAGCTAAGTGCAAATTGGGATTCAAACCACATCTACTTGACTCCAGTCTTGGCTTTCACACCTCACCTCTGCATCTCCAAAGAGGGACCCCCCAACAGCCTGAGTCTAGAGTGTCTCCAAGTCTTTCTAGAAACTGAAGAAAATCCTCGGTTCCAAATTCTCCCAACTTAAACATAAAGAAAGAAGGACCAAAACATGAGTTTAAAAGAATGTGGATGTACCTTCACAATAAAAAACAAAAACAGAAAAAAATAGGAAGTGTTGAAGTGAAATGTCAGAGATATCACCTGTCAGACTTAGTACTTAAGGAAATGGGACATTTCATACATAATAACCTGATGTGTAAGGAGCTCACAGCAGTATCTTGCAAATAGTGTTTGCTCAATAAACAATAGCTATAATTATAAATGACAGGGCCAAGCTGGGAACCATTTGGTTTCTCAATGACATAACTCCTTGGCCTCAGAAGAGCCCTTTTAGGTACCAGATGAGGCAAGGATTGTGGCTGTGGCTTCCATCCCAGTCTGCAGGAAGAGGAGCTGGGGCTCCAGAACTACCGTAGGGGTGAGCCTTATCTCAGAGCAGGAGACATCCTGGGGTGGGGGTGTTATCCCTAAGGCCAGACTCCATGCCCCCACCTCTCCCCCTCTGCCTCTAGGACCCTCAACTTGCACATACCCTGGGCCTTCCCAGCCTCCCTCTCACCCTCTGCCCCAGCTCCTTCAGTAGGAGGGTGCCAGGGAAGACCACATGCACCCTTTCTTCTCAATCAGCAGGACAGAGCATTCCTCTAAGGACTGGTTGGGCTTGTCTCCCTATGCTGGTCAATCCCTGCCCAGGACCCCTCAATTAGGGTCCTTGGGGACTGCCATTATGGAGATTTCCTGAACATCTGCTTGGACAGTTTCCCAAACTCCCCCCATGACTTCCTGGAAAGAGTTGGCTCCTCATCCTCCTTGGAGAACCAACATCAATAGAACATATTGTCTTTAAGTAGCCTATTATTTTAACTCTTATTCTTAGGAATAAAAATTTAATACACAAACATTTTAAGCAACATTTGCTTACAGTAAAAATTCAAATAATATTCAAAAGTAAAACAAACCCACCATTAAAAAAAAAATTTGAAAGGCCCTTCGACTAAACCACCTGCTCTTCCATTCAGCCACTCAGGACCTTTCTCAGAAACTATTTTCGGGACACAAATGTTCCAAGAAGGTTTTACTTCGGCTCCAATCCTAATCCTTCCCCCACTCCAGCTTTTTCTGCCGACCCTCGGCCGCGGCCTCGCCTGCTGTAGTAACCTGTAGAGGGAGGCTCCATCCCTGCCTTTGAGTGAGCGTCTGTTCCACCCTCCAGGGAGGAGCCCAGACCCCTCGCCCCGACGCCAGCTAGCCCCCGGCCCTCCTTCCGGGAGACGTGAGCGACACCTTGACCTGTCAGGGCACAAGCCCCGCCTCCTGCGCACGGCCTCTGAGGCGGAGTCTGCGTCCTGGCACCGGCCGTGGCCCCGCCCTAGGCTACAGCTCCACTCGGAGGAGGAGCCCAGAAGTCCCACCCCCAGCGGACGAGCCCCGCCTCCTGCACTCAGCCCTCGGGGGCGGTGTCTGCGCCCTAGCTCCGCCCCCAAGCCCGAGTTCCCGGGCAAGTCGGAGGAGGAGCCTGACACCCTGCCGGCCTACTGGTGGGCTCCGCCTTCGGCCCTGAGTGCGGGGGCGCAGCTGCGCGTAGGTGGTAGCTGGTGGTCTTCCCCGCATTTGTGCCCGCAGCGCCGCGCGCCGAGCCGAGCCGCGGGGTTGGCCGAGAGGCCGCTGAGCTGAGCCGGTGAGTCCAGCCGCCCGCCGAACCTCCACATCCTCCCCTCCGGTGGACCCACGGCCACCGCGTGGGCGGTGCACTGGAGAGCGGAGGAGACCGGAGGGGACCAGGCCCTGCCTCCTGCTCAGCAGGGCGCTGACGCTCGCGGGTCCACGCAGCGCGGCTCCCAGGCGGGTGCACTTTGTCCGCACGAAGTTTTTTGGCACGAAAACTCAAAGAACAAATAGCTTCTTAAGGACACCCGCACTCCTGGCCGAACATTTTCTTTTTGCTTGTTTACCACGGTGCCTCCCCACTTGACGCTGGTGATTTCAGTCTGGCCCCTCCCCCCCCCAAAGAGTGTTGGGGAAAGCAGGTATTTTAGACTCTTCTTGAAGAATGGTGTACCTTGGAAGAGGACCACGGTGATGACCCTCTACTTTCCTTTACCAGGGAGCCCACTCTCCAGACTTTAACCCCTGTGTGGGGAGAGGCTCGTGGGAGGAGGCTCGGGAATGGGGGAGGTTCTCGTCCCTTCCAGGCCTCTTCCGCTTCTCACCATTTAAGTCCATTGTAGGAGCAGCTTGCCTAGCTCCATAAAAATCCCCAAAAGACACATGTGCATGTGTCGACTTGGTGCATTTCGAAGGGAGGTATTTCCAGAAGCTTCCTCCCTAGGAGAGTATTAGAAATTCTCAGAGAACTGGTGACCGTCAGCTGTGTCTGGCACGTGCCCTTCCACACCTGCTGCTTTGAAGTGTCCTGAGAGGCTGATTAGGGGAAGTGTCGCCACAGTTCAGCCAGTCTGAGGCACCGTCAAGTAAGGCGCACATTTCTTAATGTGCTGTGAGAATGTACACATTGTAATAAGCATCCTCATTTCCGAGATTTAAAAAATATTTTTAAATGTGTTTTATATTTTATTTATTTATTGGAGACAGTTTCACTATGTCACCCTCAGTAAAGTGCTGTGGCATCACAGCTCACAGCAGCCTCCAGCTCTTGGGCTTAAGCAATTCTCCTATCTCAGCCTCCCAAGTAGCTAGGACTATAGGCACTTGCCACAACATCCCCCTATATTTTGGTTGCAGTTGTCATAGTTGTTTGGCGTGCCTGGGCAGGGTTCAGAACCTGCCAGCCTCTGTATATATGCTCGGTACCCCAGCTGCTGAACTACAGGCACTGGGCCTAAATGGGTTTTTTAGAATCACTGAAATATCACCATGCCGGATACCTAGTTTTTTTTTTTGTTTTCACTATGACTTACAGAATCTCTTGGTGATGTGAGAACAGGTGGTTAGCAGTGTGCCCAGTCACCCAGGTTTCAGACCATGCAGACTGCTTTATACGGGTGTCTCTCAGTGGTCTGGGATGATGTGGGGCAGGGAAGGAAGGGGTCACAGGTAGGCCCCCATGGGAAACCACAGTTGTGTCTCAGTTATCAGGGATAATTATTGGCAGGTAAGGTGCATCAGCGTGGTTGGAGGTTCTGCACTTGTGAGTCTGAGGTCTGTCCGTGGGCCTCTTGTGCACATCTCTCCTGGACATGGGGCAGTCCCCGTCCACTTGGGGGTCTCTTACAGTCTTCACCACATCAAAGTGGATGGTATCCCCTGTATGATAGCGAGCACACTGTTGGTGCTTAGTATTTGCTGTGTGAGGAAAGGAGAGAGGGGTTTGGAAAGGGAAACTTCTGCAAAGCTGGCCACACCCTAGTGCAGCTTGTACTTCTCTGTGAGCTGACTCCCCACCCCCTGTCCTAGCCCCATCCAAGCTCCCTTTTGCGTCGTATTTGCTCCCAAAGTTGGTGGCTTTGGAGTGGCTGTAAAGAGTGGCTGCTTGGAACTTGGCACCTGTCAGAAATGCAAGAGAGGAAGGAACTAAGACTGTGGCCTCTTTTGTCCATTTCTGCCTGCAGGGATGCCAGAAGGGCCGTCTGTGAGGAAGTTTCACCATTTGGTATCCCCCTTTGTGGGCCAGCAGGTAGTCAAGACAGGGGGCAGCAGTAAGAAGATCTGCCCTGCTGGCCTCCAGGCACTGTGGCTCCAGGACACCCAGGTGAGCATTCGTCTCCTGGGGGTGGTGGGCTGGCAGCTCCCCTGGAATTTGCCCTGGATGTGTCAGGCTGTCACTTCCCCCAGTCCAAGATGCCCAAGCTGGGGCGCCAATGAAGCTCTGCTTTCTCGTCTGCTGTTTCTCAGCCAGAAGTGGGCATCGCAGTCAGCTGTGAAACTGTAAAGAGGACGTGTGCAAGCTGGACACCCCGATTGACAGGGTCAGCAGGGATTCTGTTCACTCTAGATTGTCTGATGTGCACCTTGGACAGGGAACCATGTTTGAGCCTGTATGGCCAACCGTGGGGAGGGAAGGAAGGAGAGGCTCTGATGTAGGTTCAGACCCACTTACATTTGCCCCTGAGCAGGAGTCAGAATCCCTTCAAGAGGCTCTTTGTAGTCTGACCCCCTGCCTCCATCTCCAGCCTTCTTTTCCTGCCCCAAGTCTGTCTCTAACAGTCTTTCAGCTGATGGTTTGGACCTGCTGCTCCCCTGCTTGGGCAGATCTCCCCTTTTCTCCCAACTCTGCCGCCATCACTGTCTTCCCAGTTTACCATGGTCATTCCTAGTCGGTATTCTGTCTTCAGAAGCCTGCCGTGTGTGCTTCATATCGGGGTAGAACCTCCACCTCTGTGCTTCCAGAGCATTCTGTGCTCCCTGCCATCAGAGCCTTGTTGCTGACCTGTCCAGCCCCTGAGCACAGGACAGAAGAACAGTATCCTCAACACTTAGCTGAGTTCCTGGCACACAGGAGGCACAAAGGAGGCCCAGAGAAATATTTGCAGAATAACTCAGTGAGTTTAGCTCTGGGAAATTAAGCAAGTTACTTAATCTCTTAGCTCTAGTTTAGATTCCCGCTTCTCTTACTGCTGTTATTTTTATAAAGTCCCATTTGGCTGGCTGAGAGGGTAGCGAGGGGTACTGGTTTTACAATATATTGTCTTTAGCTGCTGTCACTTTGTGCGTGTACCCACATGCTTATTATTTTAGCATAGAAATATGTATTATGAATTAAATGAAAGAGTGACAACTTGTATTTATTTCTTAGCTAATCTGTGAAAAGTTGGAGCCAATTCCACTCAGGTACTCTAAGGTAGCTCTACTATCTAGAACAAGTCTGTTTCATTGTTAACTAATTGTTCCATTTCCTTTCTTTTTTTTTTTTTGAGACAGAGCCTCAAGCTATCCCCCTGGGTAGAGTGCCGTGGCATCTCAGCTCACAGCAACCTCCAACTCCTGGGCTCAAGCAAGTTTCCTGCCTCCGCCTCCCAAGTAGCTGGGACCACAGGCGCCCACTACAGTGCTCGGCTATTTTTTGGTTGCAGCCATCATTGCTGTTTGGCGGGCCGGGCTGGGGATTCGAACCTGCCACCTTGGGTGTATGTGGCTGGCGTCTTAGCCACTTGAGCCACAGGCGCCGAGCCTCCATTTCCTTTCAATGACTTAGAAAACCATGCACTAACTTCTCACACCACTGGAGTAAAAGAGTAAAATTTTGGCAGGGCCCCACATTTTCCCAGTTTCCCACTTGGGAAAACTTCATGGGAGCGGCGAGAAGGATGAAATTTGCAGTAGGACAAGTGTCTGCATACCCCTCATCCCCTTTCTGGGTCTGCAAGGCTTAGATATATGTTTACTTTTTTCCCTAGGTCCATGGGAAGAAGCTATACCTTAGATTTGATCCAGATGAAGTGGGGCCCGCTGGTAACAACAACCCACTGCCAGAGCATCCACAAAAAGGAGCACAGAGGGACGAGGCCTTGGGGCCCAGCAGACAGGGGACCTGTGATGAGGCCTTACATTCTTCAGAACTTGTTGTTCCCCAGGGGGCTGATGGCTCCGACTGTCTGAGAGGAGACCCCCCTGCAGAAGGACCTGAGAGGTGGCTGCAGATCCGCTTTGGTTTATTTGGCAGTGTTTGGGCCAATGAGTTCTCTCGAGCAAAGAAAGCCAACAAGAAAGGTGATTGGCAGGATCCCAGTCCAAGGTAACGGTGTGGCCATCTGGGTCTTCGTAGGATCCGCGGCGTTCATATTGGCCCTAGGCTAGCATTATTCAACCCTTTTTATGTCATAGCACACTTGAACCTGTAGTTAAACTTTCACAGCACACTTAAATTATGTTGATCAAAAAAACAGAGTAAAAAGACTATACTTACTGTGCTTTGAACTTCTTTCAAAAATAATTAATGGTCTTTAAAAATGTTTGCAGCACAGCTAAGATCCTCTCATAGCACACCAGTGTGGCATGGCACACCAGTTGAAAATCACTGCCCTAGGCTCGGCGCCTGTGGCTCAAGTGGGTAGGGCACCAGCCACGTACACCTGAGGTGGCAGGTTCGAATCCAGCCCAAACCACCAAACAACAGTGACGGCTGCAACCAAGAAATAGCCGGGCGTTGTGGCGGGCACCTGTGGTCCCAGCTACTTGGGAGGCTGAGGCAGGAGACTCGCTTGAGCCCAGGAGTTGGAGGTTGCTGTGAGCTGTGATGCCACGGCACTCTACCCAGGTGGACAGCTTGAGACTCTGTCTCAAAAAAAAAAAAGAAAAAGAAAAAGAAAATCATTGCCCTAGGCTGTGGGGTCCCACTCAGGAATATATTCAGCCTGTCCTCAGGACCCTACTGTGTAGGAGGAGAAGCTTCATCAATACCTACCCATGATTAGAATGTGGCCTGAATAGTCCACACCCAGGACAGGATCGGGCACCCAGGGGTAGCTTGGAGAAGGGGAGAATTTTCCGCACATATGTGATGCTTCAGTATGGAAGGTGTCTGAAGACCATTTTATGGCTTGAGTAGTATGTCCTCAGTTTAGGGACAAGATTTTGCCAGTTGTTAATCTATAAATAGTTTTAACAATATTTTATGTATCAACTCTGTTTAGGATCATTTCTTTAGTGTCAGTTCCCAGAGGAGTAATTAATGGTTGAAGAGAATGAATACTGTTATCCTGCACCTTTTTAAGGCCTTTCAGAAGTGCTGGCTTAGCTGAATTCTTTCTAACTTTGGGTGTTGGTGTGCCCTTCACTGAGGTTGTCAGTCTGTGAGTCTTCCTGATACATGTTGCCTGCATTCAAGTCTGTCCTGTGTCCTTTGACAACGTCTATGATGGTTTTCAATGTTGACACTGTTCAGTTTGCAAACCCCTTAGTTTTTTTGCAGTTAGTTTTAGGTGTTTTTACATTTAGTTTTCACTTATTTTAGGTTTGTTTCTTATAAGCAGCTTCATTGACTCTGTGTCTTTTTAAACTCTTTGTTTTGAAATGTAACAATTATGACACTTGGATTTTTGCAGTCATTGTACTTTCTGTTAGGTTTATTAAGTTTCTTTCCTTTTTTCATCCTCAGTGATTTGTTTTTATTTATTTTTTATTTTTCCTGGAGACTGAGTCTCACTGTGTCACCCTTGGTAGAGTGCTGTGGCATCACAGCTCACAGCAACCTCAAACTCTTGGGCTTAAGCAATTCTTTTGCCTCATCCTCCTGGTAGCTGGGACTATAGGTGCTTGCCACATACTTGGCTATTTTTTTGTTGTAGTTGTCATAGTTTGGCAGGCCTGGGCTGGGTTTGAACCCACCACCTCCCTTGTGTGTGGCTGGTGCCCTAGCCACTGAGCTACAGATGCCAAGCCTCATCCTTGTGGATTTGGACCTGTTGGTAATCATCCTAGTTCTCTTGGTAATTACCTTAAATAAAAACTGTATTTTTTCTTTTAATAACTGTCTAATTTTTAATAACATAAAAATTAATAACTTCTTTATCATTAAAACTCATCCCCACCTCTGGGATGAGTCCTTCAAGATATTTATGCATGGGGCAGTGCCTGTGGCTCAAAGGAGTAGGGCGCTGGCCCCACATACCACAGGCGGAGGGTTTAAAACCAGCCTAGGTCAAAAACTGCAAAAAAAAAAAAAAAAAGATATTTATGCTTGCTACTTCTTTTCTCTGCCAATTTCACCCAACTCCTGAGTTTGCTGAGCTAGCTTAGAATATCAGTCCTATGAGTACACATAGTATGATTAAATTAATATTAAATGCATATTAAACAGGTAACTTTTGTTTCAAGAATTCTTTTCTAGCCCTGTCTTGTGGTGGCACCTGTACTCCCAGCTACTCAGGAGGCTAAGGCAAGAGGATGGCTTCGAGCCCAAGAGTTTGAGGTTGCTGTGAGCTGTGACGTCATGGCACTCTACTAAGGGGGACAAAGTGAGACACTGTCTCAAAAAAATTCTTTCCTTTCCAATACAAAGAAATGAAAGAAATGATAAATGTTTGAGTTGATGATCCTAATTACCCTGTTTTGATCATTATATACTGTGCATATGTATCAAAAATTACTTTGATCCTGTAAATACATACAATTATTATGTACCAAAAAAGAAAGGGAAAACACCTAACTACAAGATGATTGATCAGTGATGCTTTCAGAGAAAGAATGGAGTCCTCAGGGTTTTAAAAAAAAAAAAAAAACTCCGATTGGCTGGGCCTGGTGGCTTAGGCCTATGATCCACGGCAGAATGAGTGCTTGAGCTCAGGAGTTGGAGACTAACCTGAACGAGAGGGATACCCCTTTCCTACTAAATAGAAAAAATTGGCCAGATGTAGTTGGTGGTGGGCGCATACATTCCCAGGTACTCAGGAGGCTGAGGCAAGAGGATCACTTGAGCCCAGGAGTTTGAGGTTGCTGTGAGATAGGCTTATGCCATGGTCCTCTAGCCTGGTCAACGGAATGAGTAATAGTCTCTCTGAAAAAACAAAAACAAACCAATAAAGAAAAACTTATGTCTTCCCTAGCCTCCCTGAATGCACCCATAGTTTACTATGGCATGCATCTTTCTATTGCAGTGTCCTTTTCCAAACAAACATCATTTTCTTGAGAAGAAAAGCAAACCAAAGAAAGAATTCTTTCCTAATGCTGGCTTTAGGGCTCATAGTTCCCCCGTCTCATCCCAGCCCATTTAGATCTCACGATACGTGTTATCCATGCCGTGAAACCTAGTGCTGTTGGTAATTTTCCATCCTTTTCCTCTTGTTACTGGATGAAGAAGGTCAGGCCACCTATCACTGTCCTGCCAATATGTAGAGACGGGGTTTAGGTCCACCCAGCTTTATTGCTAGAAGGCCGGCCTTCCAGGGAACAGTGAGAATCTCAAATCTGTTCTGCCTCAGTTACAATTTTAGTAGTTTTCATAATGGGAAGTAAGGAAACAAACCTATAAATTTATTTTTTATTGTTTGGGATTCATTGAGGGTACGAAGAATGAGGTTACACCAATTGCATTTGTTAGATAAAATCCCTCTTATAATTGTGTCCCTCTCCCAAAAAGTGTGTAACCCAGAGTTTTTTGACCTTCTCCAGAGCATTGTTCACATACTTGGCTGTCCTGGTGAGCCTTGAGATAGATACTGCCATCTG
>CAUYQV010033649.1:0-16199 GCA_963574575.1 Galagoides demidoff | reverse complement strand
ACAGGCGCCCGCCACAACGCCTGGCCATTTTTTGGTTGCAGCCATCATTGTTGTTTGGCGGGCCCGGGCTGGGGATTCGAACCCACCACCTTAGGTGTACGTGGCTGGCGCCTTAGCCGATTGAGCCACAGGCACCGAGCCAGCAAAGTTAATTATAATGTGTCTAGATGATGCTTTATTTGGGTTGAGTCATGCTGGGGTGCTGAAACTGTCTGTTATCAGAATTTCAATGTCTCCTGCCATGCTTGGAAGTTCTCCTCAATTATTTCTTGGAGTAGGTATCTGTGTCTTCCTCTTCTCCTTCAGGGATTCCTATGAGGTGACTGTTTGCTCTTTTGGAGTGGTCCCACAATTCTCTCAGGGAATGATCCATTTTTGCTCTCCACTTCTCTTCCTCTTTGAGTGTTTGGGAGCATTCAAAAGCTTTGTCTTCAATGTCAGAGATCCTTTCTTCTGCTTGTTCCATTCTGTTACTGAGGGCTTCTACTGTATTTCTCAGATATTTGAGGGCTGCAAATTCTTATTTCAATCTGTCAAAATCTTTGGGGATTTTGTCTTTGAATTCATTGAATTTTTGAGACAACTTTTGAAATGCTCCTTGAATTTCTAATTCCAACTTTACCTCCATTCTATTAATCTTATTTGTAATCTAAATTCTGAATTTGATTTCTGATATCTCAGCCATTTGTTTATGAATGGGATCTTCTGTCATTCCGTGGGGGATTTGATTTATTCTGATTATTCATGTTGCCAGAGTTTTTCTGCATGATTATTTTTCACCATTTGGCTAGAGAAGCTGGCAAGGTGAAATTGAATTGAAGGCTCCTGGAGTTCCCTTTACCAAAGAACTGGGAATGGTGATTGAGGCTTTTCCCTTAGAGGTTTACAAAGGTCCCATTCAGAACTACAGCCTGACAGCCTGGAACTCTGGGGACCTGCTTGGTGTGGGGGGCTAGATGGCCCTGACTGGTAATTAGCTAGTCTCTGCCCAATTCTAATGAATCAGTGGCTTTGGGCTGAAATCTTAGCTGTGGACATATATAAGCAACTAAGACACACACCGCAACAGGGGACAACTTGCAGGGACAACTTCTACACTCCCATAATAACACAACCAGGGTACAACCTTGGTGGCTCCCCGAATGATTGGCCCAAGTCAAGAGTACAAAACCAATTTTTCTGGTCAACACAAACACCGATTTGGTGGGAGAGTTCAAAAGGTCTTCAGCATCTAGGCAGAAGGGGTCTACTGGCAGCTCAATTTGACCCCAGTGGGAGGGACTGTGGAGCCACCACCACTGTCAAGGGCAGCACTGCCACTGTCCCAGATGGTGCCAACAGTCTGGGGTACTGCTGTGTGCAGGTCACTGGAGCCAGTGGGGAGCTGGAGGGTGTTGCCATTGGCCTCAATGGTCACAGGAGCTGGGCAGGGAACCCAAGGGCAGAGCCACTGACCACAGGCCTTGGGCTGCAAGAACTGGGTGGGAAGCCTGAGGGCAGAGTTTTTGGCCTCTGGGGCCTTAGGAATTGCAGGAGCCAGGCAGCAGTTGCCAGCCATGGGCAGTGGGTCTCAGGAGCCAGTGGGGAGCTGAAGGGAGGAATTGCCAGCCTCCAACCACAGGTCACAGGAACCAGGCAGGGAGCTGGAGGATGGAGTCACCAGCCCTGGGTCATAGGAGCAGGCCACAGATCATAAGAGCCAGGCGGAGCTGAGCTGCCCACCGTGGGCTGCAGTGCTGGGGACCAGATGGGTCATGGTTTCTGGTTGGTAGCACAAGTCCAGAGCTATGCTCTTCCAATGTGGGGCAAGTCCTTTGTGACTCCCTGCAACTATTATAGTTTCCGTGCAACTGCCCATGGCTCATGAGATGCCCTGTCCTAGTAAAAATCTGCCAAATGCTCTGGATTTTGCAGGGAGTAGTCTCCCAGACTGCAAGGAGAGTGGAGGGGGGGGTAGACTGGGAGTTCAGGAAGGTGGGGAGAATACCAGATTAACTTTTGGCCCAGACAAGAGACTGCCTGGGTTTGCAGCAGTATTTCTCCATGGAGGGAGTCCTGGCTTTCACTTGTTTTCTCCCCTTTGGTGAAACAAAAGGTCCTCTGTTCTCTACTCACCTCAATCCACTCTCCTGGGGGGGGGGTATATTACCATCCTCTGTAGGATGTTTTTGAAATTTGTTTCCTTGGAGTCCCAGCTTGTCGCAGCAGGGGTGACACAAACCTATCAATCCTCTCTCTCAGCTCAGCTCCTTGATGTTCTGCTTTATTGGGTTATTTCTGACCATTGTTTCTCCCTCTGGATGGGAACCTCTGCCAAAAGCTGGCTTCAGGCAGCCATCTTGCCTCCCTCCCACTTCACACTTAATAAGAACATGTAATGTTTATTATTTCATTCCAATTCACTTAAGATAATAGTCTATAGTTTCATCTAAATTGCTGCAAAATACATTATTTTATTCTTTTTTAATGCTGAGTGGTACTTCATGATATATATTTACTGTATTTTTTTTATCCAGTCACGAATTGATGGGCACTTAATTCTATATCTTTGCATTTGTGAATAGTGTTGAAATTAATATTCAAGTGTATGTGTCTTTTTGATAAAATGACTTATTTTCCTTTGGGTAGATATTCAGTAGTGAGATTTTGGGATCAAATTATAATTCTATTTTTATTTCTTTGAGGAATATCCATACTGTTTTTCATAGAGGATGTACTAATTTGGTAAGGTGGTTTCTCATTGTGGCTTTAATTTCCATTTCCCTGATGATTAGTGAGGTCAAGCACTTCTTCATATGGTTTTTAGCCATTTTTATGTCTTCTTTTGAAAAGGATTTTGTTCATATATGTTGTCCACTTTTTGGTGAGGTTGTTTGCTTTTTTGTTGATGACTTTTTGTTGAGTTCTTTGTAGGTTCTGAATATTATCCTTTGTTGGATGTATGTGCATAATTTGCAAATACTTTCTTCCACTCTATGTTGTCTATTTACTGTATTGATTATTTCCTTTGTTGTACAGAAACTATTTAATTTAATCTAAATTATTTATTTGTTGTTATTGTATTTGTCCATGGGGTCTTAGTCATAAATCCTTTCCTATCCTGATGTCTATAAGAGTTTTGCCTATATTTTCTTCCAGAATTGTTATGCTTTCATGTCTTATCATTAAAGATTTAAGTCTTCAATCCATCTTGAATTAATTTTTGTATAAGGTAAAAGACCTGGGTCTTGTTTTGTTCTGCATGTGTCTATCCAATTTTCCCAATTTTGCTCTACTATTTATTGAATAGAGTACTCTTTCTCCAGTGTACGTTGTTGTCTGCCCTATTGAATATCAATGGTTCTATCTATATGGTTTTATTTCTTAGTTCTCTATTCTGTTCCACTGGTCTATGTCTCTACTTTTATATGGTGTCAGGTGCCATGCTGTTTTGGTTACTATAGCCTTGTATTATAATTTGAACTCAGATGATGTGATGTCCCCAGGTTTGTTCTTTTTATTTCAGATTTCTTTGGCTATTCAGGCTCTTTTTTGATTCCAAAGGAATCTTAGGACTAATTTTTCTAGATTTGTGAAATATAACTTTGGTATTTTGATGGTAATTGCATGGAATGTGAAATAATCTTGGGAAGTATGGACATTTTAATGATGTTGATTCTACCAATTCATGAGCATGGGATTTTTTCCCATTTATTTGTATCATCTATGTTTCTTTCATTTATGTCCTATAGCTCATTTTGCAAAAATCTTTCACCTTCTTGGTCAAGTATATTCCTAAGTATGTTACCTTCTTTGAAGCTATTGTAAATGGTACAGAGTCTTTTATTTGACTTACTTGACTGTTATTAGCATATGGAAATGCTACTTATTCCTGTACTTGATTTTTTAACCTGAAAATTTATTGAATTTACTTATCAATTTTAGGGTCTTTTGGTGTAATATTTAAGATTGTCTAGATATGAGATTGTATTGATGACAATCAGGAATAGTTTGACATCCTTGTTCATGATTTGCGTATTTTTTATTTCTTTCTCTTACCCGACTGATCTGGCTTGGACTTCCAGTACTATATTGAATATAAGTGTGACAATGGGTACACTTGTTCTAGTTCTTAGGGGGATGCTTTTAACTTTTTCTCATTCAGTATGATGATGGCTGCAGATTTATCATACATGGCTTTTATTATTTTGAGGCATATTATTTCTATGTCTAGTTTGTGAAGCATTTTTATCATGAAAGAGTACTGGATTTTTATCAAATGCTTTTTCTGCATCTATTAAGATGATAACACGGCTTTTGTTTTTGCTTCTGTTTATGTGGTGAATAACATTTATTTATTTGCATATGTTATACCATCCTTATATCCCTGAAATGAAACCTACTTGATCACAGAGAATTGCCTTTTTGATGTGCTGGATTTTTTTCATGGGTTAATACTAGGGTACATATGATTAGGTTATATTATTTGTGTCTTTTGATGTGCTATTGAATTTGGTGCACTTGTAGTATAACCTGAAGTATGGTAAGATGATGTGTCCAAATTTGTTTTTATTTTTTGGAATTGAATTGGCTATTTGGGATTTTTTCTGGTTCCATATGAAATGAAGAACAATTTTTTCAAGATCTTCAAAGTATGATGTTGGTACTTTGATCAGGATTCCACTAAATCTACCTATTTCTTTGGGTGGCATGAACATTTGAACAAGGTTGATTCTTTTCAGCTATGAGTATGATATGTCTTTCACTTGTCAACATCTTCTGCTATTTCATTTCTTGACTTTAGAACAAATGAGCTTAACAGACATAAACAGAATGTTTCATCTCAGTAAAATTGAGTATATATTCTACTGATCAGTCCATGAATCATCTCCCCAAATTGATCATATCTTAAAACACAAATCATATTTGAACAAATGTAAAAGAATAGAAATTATACCTTGTATCTTTTTGGACCACCACGAGTAGAACTCAACTCTAGCAAAAATCTTCATTCCCCACATAAACTCATGGATACTAAACATTCTTATGCCAAATGACAACTGGGCCAAGGAAGAGATAAAGAAATATATTATTAGATTTCTTGAACAAAGTAATAATGAAACCACAAGCTATCAATACCTGTAAGATACTGAAAAGGAAGTCTTAAGAGGAAAATTTATTGTATAAATGTCCACCTTCAGAAAACAGAAAGAGCGCACATCACCATCATAATAGACCATCTCAGGAAGCTGGCAAAGGAAGAGCAATCCAATCCCAAACCTAGCAGAAGAAAAATAATCCAAATTAAATTAGAATTAAATGAAATTGAGAACATAGGAACCATTTAGAAGATCAGCAAAACAAAAAGTTGGTCCTTTGAAAAGATTAATAAAATTGATAAACCCTTGGCCAGATTAACTAGAAACAGAAAAGTAAGATCTCTGGTAACCTCAATCAGAAATGAAAATAGGAAGGGCCAGATGCAGTGGCTTGCACCTGTAATCCTAGCACTCTGGCAGGCCAAGGTGGGTGGAATGCTTGAGCTCATGGATTTGAGACCAGCCTGAGCAAAAGCAAGACCCTGTCTCTAAAAGTAGGTAGGTATTGTGGCAGATGCTTGTAGTCCCAGCTACTTGGGAGGCAGAGGGCTTGACCCCAAGAGCTTGAGGTTGCTATGAGTTAAGATGCCACAGCACTCTACCAAGGGCCAGAAAGTGATAATTTGTCTCAAAAAAAAAAAAAAAAGAAAAAAGAAAAGAAAAGAAAAGAAAGAAAAAGAAATGAGAATGAGGAAATAGTAACAGATACCACTGAAATGGAAAAGATGATCACTAATTACTACAAAAACAACTCTATGCTCACAGCACTTCCCTAAACTCAACCAGAAAGAATTAGAAATTTTGAACTGAACAATATTAAGCACCAAAATTGCATCAACAACATAAAATGTTCCAGAAAGAGAAAGTCCTGGACCAGATGGTTACACGACAGAATTCTACCAAACCTTCAAAGCTGAGGTCATACCTTTATTGGAGAAACTAATCCAAAACACAGAGAAGGAAGGAAACCTGCCCAACACATTTTGTGAAGCAAAAATTACCTTGATACCCAAACCAAGAAAAGACACAGCAAGAAAGGAAAATTACAGATTAATATCATTAATGAATATTGACACAAAAAATATTCATTGAAATCCTAGCAAACAAAATACAGCTACACATTAAAAAAATTATACATCCTGATCAGGTGGATTTTATTTCAGGGATGTAAGCTGGGTTCAATATACATAAATGCATAAATGTAATTCACCACATTAATAGAAGCAAAAACAAGGACCATATAATCCTTTCAATAGGTGCAGAAAAAGCATTTAACAGAATTTAGCATCCTTTTCTGACAAGAATGCTGAAGAAAACAGGCATAGATGAAACATTTCTTAAACTGAGAGAGTCCATCTACAACAAACCCACAGCCAGTATCATAGTAAATGGAGTAAAATTGAAATAATTTCTACTTAGAACTGGAACCAGGCAAGGATATCCACTATTGCCACTGCTCTTCAATCTAGTGCTGGAAGTTCTAGCCAATGCAATCAGGTAAGAGAAGGATTATCAAGAGCAAATGGGAACAAAGGAGGTCAAATCCTCACTCTTTGTGGATGATATGATCTTATACTTGGAAAACCCCAGGGACTCAACCACAAGGCTCCTGGAAGTGATGAAGGAATACAGTAAAGTCTCAGGATACAAAATAAATGGCTAAAAATCAGTAGCCTTCATATATTCTAATAATAATCAAGCTGAGAATCAAATCAAAGATGTAATATCCTTCACAGTAGCTTAGAAAAGAAAAGAAAAGAAACCAGAAAGAAAGAAATACCTGGTGATACACGTAATAAAGGACATGAAGGATCTTTACAGAGAGAAGTACAAAAACATAGTCTCATATTTCTCTGAGAGATTAATCTTTCTTCTTTCTTCTTTTTTCTCTTTTCTTCATCTTTGACTAAATGGGTTAGTTTGAAAGCCTTGTCTTCAAGCTATGAATTTTTTCTTCTACTTGGTTTAGCCTATTGTTGAAGCTTCCTGCTATTTTTTGAAGTAAATTCTATCTTCTCTGATGTTGTCTATTCTTTTAGTGGCTTTTTCATTCATGTTCTGACATATTTTTTTGGTTTCTTTCTGTTGGTTTTCAACTTTCTCATCAATCCTGTTCATCTTATTTTCCATCCATGTTTTGCATTCCATTTCTAATATTTTGAAAGTTTTCTTTTGGTTGAGTCCAGTTGCTATAGATCTATTGTGATCCACTGAGGTGTCAAACTAATTTGTATTTTCATGTTGCCTGAGTTCTTTTTCTAGTTTCTTCTCTCAAGCAATCTTTTCTTTCTCTCTGCTCTGTTTAGAGAGGTTTGCAGTACACTTATTCTCCGTAGAGGGAGCTCTTCTACTTAGTGAGAAAAAGGAGATGTTTCTATAAGGCACATTTGTGTCCTACTTGGGTAGGACAAGACAGAAATAGATACAATGAGAGGCTTTTATGCAGCTTTTCTTTGTTGTCTAATTCTGTTACAATTGTCACAGTTCAAGCTGGTTCAAGGAGCTCTTGATGCAGTGTGGTGTGTTGGTCCCTATACTCCTATTGAAAACTTTTGTGGGAGACTGGCAAAGTCCCTCTCCATGGAGGTAGGTATTGCAGGAGGTTGTTCTGGCTAGGTCTCTCCGTGGCAGTGGCAGTGACTTCTTAGTGAGGCTATCTAGGTGGTGGTCATGGGTGTCAGGGTTGCAGGCATTCACTCCACCCAGGTCCAGGTGCAATGATAGCATGGAGGGAGAGGGAACACCTGGCAGCTAACAAATCTGTGGTGGAGAGTTAGACTGTAGGTGCAGTTTAATTACATGGGCAGAGCCACTGAGTGTCATTTGGGGCTCTATGTATGGTTCTGTTGGGCAGCACACTACCATTTCTTGTGTTATTCTTTTTGATGCTATTGTAGGTGGATTGGTTTCTTACTTTCTCTTTTTGAATTATTTCTTACTGGTATACACAACTGATTTTTGTGTATTGATCTAATACTCTTCAATTTTGATAAATTCATTATTAGTTCTAAGTTTTTTGTGTGGAATCTTTGTTTTTCTACATAAAAGATAGTGTCACCTGCAAATAGAGCTAATTTTACTTCTTCCTTTCTCATTTGGGTGTCTTTTATTTATCTTTCTTGCTAAATACTATATTGAGTAAACTGGTGAATATGAGCATACTTATTTTTTTCCTAATCTTACAGAAAAAGATTTCCAGCTTTTATCAATAAGTATGATAGTTGCTATGTTTTTTTCATATACAGTCTTTATTATGTTGAGGCACTATTCCTAGTTGTTGAATGCTTTTATTATGAAAGGGTGTTGAATTTTGTCAAACACTTTTTGCATCAATCGAGATAATCATGTTTTGTATTTTTTCTTGGCTTTTGTTAATCTGGTATATAATATTGGTTCATTTTTCTATACCGAAGATTCTTGCGATCCAGATTTAAATCCAACTTAGTTATAGTATATAAGCCTTTTAATATGCTGCCAAATTTAGTTCTTTGGTATCAGGGTAATGCTGGCTTCATAAAGAGGAAGTTCTGATTCTTCGATTTTTCAAAAGAGTTTGAGAAGTGTTTTTTTTTTTTAATAAATGTTTGGTAGAATACATCAGTAATGTTTGATTACTGATTTTCATTCTTTGATTTTTGATTACTGATTGAATCTCTTTAGTTGTTATAGGTCTATCCAGATTTTCTATTTCTTCATAATTCTGTCTTAACAGGCTACATATATTTAGAAATTTTTCCATTTCATCTTGGTTACACAATTTGTTTGCTTACAATTGTTCATCGTATTCTTTTATACTACTTTTTATTTCTGCCATAGTGATAGTAATGCCCCCACTTTCATTTTTATTTTAATAATTTTTATCTTCTTAGTTTTTCCTAGTCAAACTAGCTGAAGTTTTGTCAATTCTTTTTAAACAATCTATGGATTGTTTTGCTGATTCTCTATTTTTTTCTAATCTCTATTTTATTTATCTTTGCTCTAATCTTTATAATTATTTTTCCTCTGCTAGCTTTGAGTTTCATTTGCTCTTCATTTTCTAGTTCCTTAATGTGTAAAGTTACAGTTGTTGATTTGTGATCTTTCTTCATTTTTAATTTGGTTATTTCTATAAATTTTCCTCTTAGCATAGCTTTTGCTGTATTTGATAAATTTTTGTATTTTTTGTTGTTGTTTATATTTATCTCAACATATTTTCTAATTTTTGTGATTTCTTTTTTTACCCATTGACCATTTAAGAATATATTATTTAACTATAAATAACTATACTATTTAACATATATGTGACAATATTATTTATTCACATATTTGTGAATTTTTTTCTGTTATTGATTTCTAGTTTTATTTTGGTTAGAAAAGATAGTATATGTAATTACAATCTTTTTAAATTTAGCAAAACTTGCTTTGTGGCCTAATATATTATCTATCCTAGATGTTCCATGTACACTTGAGAAAAATGTGTATTCTGATGTTATTGGGTGAAGCGTTCTGTAAGTCTAGTAGGTCCGATTGATTTGTAGTGTTCTTTATCCTCTATTTCCTTATTGATCTTTGGTCTGGTTATTCTATCCATTATTAAAAGAAAAAAAAAATGTGGTATTGAAGTCTCCAACTATTATTGTAGAATTGTCTATTTTTTCCTTTAATTCTACCAATGACTGCTTCATATATTTCGGAGTTCTGATGTTTGGCACATATATGTCTATAATTGATATGTTTTCTTGGTGTGCTGACAATTTTATCAAAATATAATATCATTGTTTGTCTATTTAAGAGTTTTGATCTGAAGTTTATTTTATCTAATATAAGTATAGCCACCCCAATTTCACTTTGGCTACTAAAGGCATGGAATATCTTTTTCCATCCTTTCATTTTCAACTTAATTTTGACTTTAGAATTATAGCAAATCTCTTATAGAAAGCATATAATCAGATTATATATTTTTAAAAATTCATGCTGCCAATATAGAGTGATCATAAAGCTCCTATGCAATTTTAAATTGCAAACTATTTTGCACATGAACTTTATGGCTACCCTGTATACCTTTTTAATTAGGGAGTTTAATACACTCATATTTAACATAATTAATGATAAGGAAGCACTTTTTGTTATTTGTTTTGATGTGTTTTATAAGTTATTTTTTTTTTTTAACAAGAATGAGTAGGCCAAGGTCAAGAATTAGGTCAATATGTATGGTTGAGCATGACCTAAATCTGGGGATATTGGTGTGTAAAACATGAAGTACAATTTCTGGCACATAGTAGGTGTGCAAATGATGGTAATTAGAGGAACACTCTTCCAAGAGATATATTCTTAAACATTGAAATTTTTTCAGAGTTCAAAGAAAGGAAGCTAAATTGGCAATCTCACAGATGTTCAGGTAATTTATTGATTAAGTTGATAAGACAAGTTTATCCTTGTAGGAATCAGAATGGTGCTTGTCTATATACTAATAATTGAATGAGTATAATTATTATTATTAGTGTTGTTGCTGATATTTTGGGCAATTGGCTTTGTCTAATAGCACTCTGGTCTTACTGAGGGTCTTGCCTTAGCTTCTGATACCCTCATGCCGATAAACCATCTTTGAGATCTGTCTCTCTCCCACAAGGGAAAGCAATAACATCTTGAGTCTATTTTACACCCCCAAAATGCATCTATATCATTCTGACATCATCGAGTAGCCATACCTCCCTTCTACTTCAGAAATGTTTGTTCTTTGAAGCAAGAGAATGGCTTTATTATTGTCTGAAGAATTTAGACATGAACAAATGCTTGACTGTAAAATTAAAATACTCCTATACAGGTTCCATGTTTTTTTTACCCTTTTTTCCCTTTTCTTTCTCTTTTCACTCACCTGAAACCTACCATGTTCCAAGGAATATTTGTAAAACAAGATATTTTCCAATTTGCTTACATTTATTTAGTCACTTACTCAATTTTCAAGGTTCATTTTATATTGGCATGTGATTTTGACCTGTAAAGTTTTGTCTACAGTCTTCAGAATACAGTTGACTTTGTTTATTTATTGTAGGGTCAGAATTCCACATATCTTAAGTCTCTCACCAAATAGCCCTAAGTAACCTGAATCCCATAAACTCAGTGGTGGCTTCAGATACTTTGTACTTCAGACCAAACTTCCAGACTTACTGATAATATTAGTTATCTAATGTTCCATTAAAAAAAACACTCTAATACTTAGTAACTTCAAACAACAAAAATCTTCAACTGTCTTTTAGTTTCTGTGGATTAGAAATTTGGAAGCACATGAGTGGTTTTTCTAACTTGGGATCTTTCATAAGGTTGAAATTAGATGTCAGCTAGGGACAAAGTCATCAGAAGGCTTGACCAGAGTTAGAGGATCTACTTCTCATTCACTGTTCGTGGGAATGCAAAATGATTCAGTCACCTTGGAAAACAAGTTGACAGTGTTTTACAGAGTTAAACATGCTCTTACCATACAGTCTAGCAATTAAGTTCCTTGGTAGTTAGCCAACAAGGTGAAAACTTAAAGTGCAAAAATCAGAATATGAATATTTATAGTAGCTTTATTTATAATTGCCGAAGCTTGGAAACAACCAAAATGTGCTTTGGTAGATGAATGGATAAATACACTGTGGTATATCCATATAATGAAATATCAGTAATAAAAAAGAAATGAGCTATCAAGCCATAGAAAAACATGGAGGAAACTTTAAATACACATTGCTAAGTGAAAGAAGCCAACCTGGAAAGACTGCATACTGTAATATTCTACCTAGGTGACATTCTGGAAAAGGCAGTAAAAGATAATTGGTTTCTAAGGATTTGGGTGCTATGGAAGGGTGGGTGGAGGGATGAATAGGTTTAACACAAGGCATTTTTAGAGGAGTGAAGCCATTCCTATGATATTAATATTTTAATGGTAGATACATAACATTGTACATTTGTCAAAACTCATGGAACTGTGAGATGTAAAGAGTAAACTCTAATGTCAATTAAGAATTTTATTTAATAATAATATACCAGTATTGGTTCATCAATTATAATGTTGTACCACACTAACGCAAAATGATAAAAATAGGGGAATGCAGGTTTGGAGGAAGAGAGAGCACATGAGAACCCTCTATACTTTCTGTGTAATTGTTCCATAAACTGAAAACTGCTCTGAAAATAAAATCTATTTCAAAAAACATAAACTCTCAAAGAAAAGAGCAAATGGTTGTTTTGACTGGGTTTCGACTTGGATGGTCATATAAAAATGATGACAGCCACCTACTTTAAGCTCTGGTGGACCATGTTTGGAATATGATTAGTAAGAGACAGTGTTTTTTACACTTTCTAATAGAGGTGAAATATTACAATCCCTTTCTGGAAAGATCACTTTTAAGCAAGGAAAATTTGGGTCTGAACCTGAATACTTATAGTCATGTGACCACCAGCAGTTCACTTAACTGTTATAAGTCTCAGTTTCCTCATCTGTAAAATGGAGATAGCTTTATGATATCTAACTTCATAATGCTATTTTAAGGATTATTGAAGAGAGGAGGTGTATGTAAAAGATGAGAGATCAGTAGGCACCTAAGAACAATAGCTTTTCTTGTTAGGCAAGTCCAAGTAAATGTTCTAAGCACCATACATTCTACCTTGGTATATGAATTCATTGAATTAAGAATCATGATGTTATTTAAAACTCTCAATTACACTCAATTTTACTGAAGCATAGGAAATAACTAGAAACAATAATGGTAGTAAGAAATGAAATAAAATGAAGCTAATGTAAATAAAAAGCAGTTACCTACTGGCTTTTCCCAATTAATTAGCACATGCACATTCAATTATTTATACCTTAGGGAACTCATTTAGGCAATCAGGTATCCTATAAATATTCATCTTATTTACCTTGATTGTCTCTGTCATTAGGATTGGAAATTGGCCGTGTTTTCTCAACATATTTCACAACTGGTTGCTTTGAAAAAAATTACCTAGGACTAAATTCATTAATGGTGAAAACTATCTGCCACATGAACACTAAATTAACAGAGGGATGCTCTGTGTTTGTGGCTTCCTGGGTCAGGTCTTCATCATCTGCTTGAAAGGAATGGATTCTCACAGCGGGCTGGCGGATGGGACTGCAGAGGTGCGATTCTGACCTTTGGCCACTAGCATGTGCTCTTGAATAGTTTTTCATGGCAGTCAGGCCCTGGGCCCACAGGAACTCAGAGGCTACACCTCTGGTTCTCATTTGTTAAAGAAGCAGAAA
This sequence comes from Galagoides demidoff, assembly GCA_963574575.1. Classification (NCBI taxonomy): domain Eukaryota; kingdom Metazoa; phylum Chordata; class Mammalia; order Primates; family Galagidae; genus Galagoides; species Galagoides demidoff. The sequence goes on along the minus strand of CAUYQV010033649.1, from coordinate 2,882 downwards.
AAATGTGATTTGTAGGTCTGAAAGCATTGCACCACCAACTCAGACATGTCCCCACATAAGTGGCTCCTCAAGATGCCCAGACAGTATTTGCAGAGGGGACTGTACAATCAGGATGGGCTATGTAATTTGCAGCCCATTCTAAATGAAAATGGGGTGCCTACTGTTCAAAAATTAATTTCAAGACAGGGACAGTAGGGTTTTTCTGAGTGCAGGGTATGTGCCACTGTACAGGTTAGGTGTCCTTGAAGCGGACTTTGAATGCTATACACTGCTGACCTTCCACCTAGCTGCCCAGCCTCAAACTGCTAAAGAAACAGGTGTAATTGACCCTTTTTGAGTATAGGAACCCAAATATTGCATTATAGATATTATTTCCTGAGCACTTACTAGAACCAGGCCTGGTGCTAGGGTCTTATCTTTAAGTTTTAAGATACACCTTTAATAAGATTTTAATATTTCCATTTTCCAGGTAAAAAAGTAAGTTTTAGAGACTTTGGGTGACTTATGTAAGTGCATGAATTAGGGTAGAAAGTCAGGTTTGTCTGGCTGACTCCAAAGCCCATGTTCTTCCCATGGGAGTCATGTTGCTTTGTAGAGTTGGGAGTTATGGACTTAGGAAATAATAGCATGTGCAGTCTGGCATGGGGGGGTAACTTCCTGATTTCCAATAATTTTAGTTACCTTTAAAGATTCTGCGACACACTTCAGCTCCTTTTACCCGGCCCTGCACACCTTTCTCCCAGTGACAGGAAACACTGCCAGAAAATTTTTGCAGAGCAAATGACAAGTGTTATTTCCACCACTTGCTCTCTAGGCTGCAGACAAAAGCTCTTTTCATTGTGTCAAAGATATACAGTCAACTGAACAGTATATACTAGCAGGACGATTTAGTTTCCAAAGAGAAGCCCAGTCTAAACTTTTTCGATCCACACTTGAAATAAATCAATATGGTGCAGAACGGATCATGAAAGACCCTTTGAGAAGTAAAAGGTCTTCAGAATGCAGCGTGGGGCCAAGTCTTTCCTTAGTTTTCCCAGTTCCTAATTGTATAAAAATCAGGGACTATGTGGGGGGAGGGATATCATGAAATGGCCTCTTATCTTGTTTAATGGTAAGGGAACAATTCCAAAATGTCCCCACCTTTGGACAGGAAGGTTCCTTTTGTTCGAAGCTTAGCAAAGCTACTTTGGTTGCCATGAAGACAGAATCAGTGCAAGGATAGTTTTAGGTTTTCAGGCTGTGCTTCTTTTGGAAGTCATGGCCCCCTTGCAGCCAACAAACAGCACGAGTGGCCCAGCTTTCCCAGAGCACGGCTGCTCATTAGAGCCATCAGTTAACCCCCTGCCCCTGCCCGTTGCCTACTTATTGTAATTAATTTTATGGCCCCTTTAAAAAAAGAGAGAGAAAAGAAAAGGGAGACCTCTACATTTTATGCTACATTGCACAAGCAATTGAAAGTTGCAGGGAAGGAAGAAAAAAAAATGCAAGCACCAAATGTTTAGCAGGCTTTTCTTCTATTTTAAATGAGCAACCTATTTAAATCAATTATCAGCTCAAAATGAGCAGGCTGATCTAATTAGTCTTGGCCCCTGGTGGGTTAATGAATGAAAGGGAGGTGCTGGATAGATGTGTGCTTTCTCTGGAGTCTTCAGAACTGACCACATGAACACAGACCCCTTCTGGGTTGCTAAGCCTTATCAGGCAGAATTATGAAAGATGGGAGAGAGAGAGAGAGAGAAAAGGAATGAGAGAATGAGAGGAGTAGGGGAGAATTATTAGTTCAATCACCAGAATGACTAAGCATTGCATGGCATATTTCCAGCCTGAGTTTTACCATACAGTGATCATTACCATTTGATAAGTAGTTCAGAATTGCAAATAAATCAATTTGTGTTTTCTTTAAGCATGTTTGAAATGGAACAACGTATTGACTTCAGAAGAAAACATGCTGGTGAGTGATGACAGCTCCAGCCCTGAGTCTTGGCACACATAGCCTCCTCCCCCTCCCCAAGACATGTCTTACCCTTTATTTAATCATAATGGCCCTTGGACATTAATATGTAGTTAATTAAGGAACTAATATGAGGAAGCAGGAGTGGGAAATACGATGAACAATAAGTTTGTGAGCGCTGGACTGGAAGGTCTCAAGTTTCCCAGGATTTTTTTAAAATACATTTTTTCAAGTATCCCTCGGTGCAAGGGAGTAGATATTTGCTTTTTGGGTTATGACATTTCTTACCCCAAATGTTAACTCTCTGGTAAATGTTACAAGTATTTATGGTTTGGAAATTTGATATGTGTTACTTTTTGGGTTACTCTTTTCTAATGGAAATTACATGGGTTTTGAGGTCAGCCAGGCCAGCTTTGCAGCTGATGGACATATCCTCAGGTAACCTTCTTCCCATCTCTGAGCCTCAGTTTTCTCATCTTTAACATGGGGTTATTTTCACTGTTCTGTTCTGAGAACTGAGATGCTGTATACTAAGTGGCCATTGGATACGCCTGATCTCTCCTTCACCCAGAAGACTGGACCTGAGGATGTTTTGGCAAAAGGTAGAAGTGACTTTCTGTTTTTCAAAGTAATGCAGTGAGGGATTTTCTGGGTTGATTTTTAAGTGAATTAAGTCCCTCTTTCAAGACTGTACTTGAAGGAATGATAAAATAAGCCTCAGAAAATGAAGCTTGTGCCTCTAATTGAGGATTGGGAAAAACAAGGGAGACTCCATAACTGGTTCTGATATTCAACTGGATGTAGCCAACAGGTATTCCTGAATTTTAAAAATGTCCATGAAATGGCTCAGCTCCTGTGGCTCAATCGGCTAAGGCGCCAGCCACGTACACCTAAGGTGGCGAGTTCGAATCCCCAGCCCGGGCCCGCCAAA
>CAUYQV010033648.1:0-52618 GCA_963574575.1 Galagoides demidoff | reverse complement strand
CATCACAGCTCATAGCAACCTCCAACTCCTGGGCTCAAGCGAGTCTCCTGCCTCCGCCTCCCAAGTAGCTGGGACCACAGGCGCCCGCCACAACGCCCGCCCATTTTTTGGTTGCAGCCATCATTGTTGTTTGGCGGGCCCGGGCTGAGGATTCGACGCCGCCGCCTTAGGTGTACGTGGCTGGCGCCTTAGCCTATTGAGCCACAGGCACCGAGCCTGTGGTATTGCTTCTAATGCTTGGTGTGGATTAACTCAGTTAATACCTGCAACGATTCTATTGGGTCTGCCCCATTGCTATTATTTCCATTTTATAGATAAGTGATGTAAGTCCAAGATGGTTAAATCACCTAAGTCATGCAGTGAGTAGGGACAGATCCAGGACTCAAACCCAGGCTCCTAAAATCACAGGACTAACCTCTATACCCACCTGCCCCCCACAGCAGAATGGTGGTGCAGAGAGGCAAAGCCCAGTGGAAAGGATGTACCCGAATGCTCTCACCCAAGTCACCTTAATGAACAATCATTCATTCTTTTCTTTAAAATGGGGAATTTGGGCCAGACACAGTAGCCCACGCCTGTAATCCCAGCACTCTGGGAGGTCGACACAGGTGAATTGCTTGAGCTCACGAGTTCAAGACCAGCCCGAGTAAGAGCAAGACCTTGTCTCTACCAAAATTAGAAAAGCTGAAGCAAGAGGATTGCTTAGGCCCAAGAGTTGGAGATTGCTGTGAGTTATGACACCACGGCACACTACCCAGGGTGACAGTTTTAGACTCTGTCAAAAAGAAAAGAAATGGGGAATTTGGAATCAAAGATAGAAAATTAGCTTCTGGGATCAAATTGGACAGGGAATGTATGCTGGTCTGGCATAGGCTAATTTTGAATTTGAAATTGGCTACATTTAAGCAGGGTATGCACACCCATGGTCCCCACCCCTGTTCACTGTTGCCACCCAGCTTGCTTCTCTCCTTAACGTGTGCCCCACATCCCAAAGATGTTTAAGTTTGTGAACCCTAGAACAATCCATGTCTGACCTACTCTAAAAGTCTATGACACTGATTCTTCCTAGGTGACTCAGCATGGGTTTCTTCCCTGTACGATTTCATTCATTGTCCAAGAAACCCATTTCACCATGTACACCTCGTATTTATGGCACTTAGAGAGATGGAGTGAAAGTAAAAACAGGCAGGAAGACAAAAATAGATGGGTTTTCATGAGTTCTTCTCACATTGTCTCACTTGGGCAAATCAATGGGCTTGCCCAGAGGCCCAGAATTAGGAGACCCAGGATTCAAGCCCAGGTCTGTCCAACTCCCACGTCTAAGCCCTTCTCCTGGATGCTCACTGTCATGTTATCCTAACCCCTGGAATCTGCCCTTGCTGCAGCAGCCTAGAGAGAGTAGGGAAAAGGAGAAGGGAGTCTGAGAAGGGAGCCTGCTTTTCTAAGTGCATTCTAGAATCAGCTATAAGTGCCAGACCACACCCCCATCCTGCACCAGGCTTACGTGTGGAAAGAGACAGACAGAGGAAGAGATTGAGGGCTAGGAGGAGATAGAGGAGCCTTCCCCAGAGAGGCTCAGGCAGAGATGGGCTGGACAGTTTGTGTGGCTTTATTCAGGTAGACACGCCTGCTACCCCTTCACTCATTCCACAAACACTAAGTGTCTACATTGTATCCAGAACTCTGCTAGATATTGTGGATAGAGAGAGGAATAGGACGCATCCACTGTGATAGAGCCCAACAGAAAGCTTCTGATGGCAACATGCCCAGAGTGTCTTGAAGAGAGCTCTCCTAGAACTGGGGAAAAGTTTTATAGACCAAAGTGATGATGAAGTCATGTTTCAAAGGACACAAGTTAGTGAGATGAAGAAGCTGGAAGAGGGTCCTCTAGAGCAGTGGTTCTCAACCTGTGGGTCGTGACCCCTTTGTAACAATGAAGATACATCGCGGCATTAGGAAGGCTGAGAATCACTGTTCTAGAGAGAGGGAATAGCAGGCACAAAAAATAAAAAACCAAGGTCAACTTTCAGTCCCAATCACCACAATTTCTGGATCAGAGAAGTTCAACCCAAGTTCACTGGCTCAGCTGTGGGGAGAGCATTCCTGGAAAGAGCACCCCCAGGAAGAGGACAACTGTCTATCTGGGCTGTGCCCCAGTTCCATACAACCAGCAGCACCCTCTGCTCCATCAGGCTGGGGCAGATCCAGCCTCTCCACTTTGCCACAGTGCTGCCTCACACACAGGAGATGCTTATTAAAGATTGTTAATCATAATGATCCCTCTCCCAGGCTTTATCTACAGGACCCTCACAGAACCCTAGCACGTACTGTTATTGCTATGTCTATGTAACAGGTGAGTTAACAGAGGTTAGAGGATTTAAGAATCACCTGTAATCCTAGCACTCTGGGAGACCAAGACAGGTGGATTGCTTGAGCTCAGGAGTTTAAGACCAGGTGGAGCAACAGCAAGACCCCGCTTCTAAACACAGCTGGGTGTTGTGGCAGGGGCCTATAGTCCCAGCTACTCGGGAGGTTGAGGTAAGATGATCAGTTGAACCCAAGAGTTTGAGGTTGCTGTGAGCTATGACGCCACAGCAATTTACTGATGGCAACAAAGTGAGACTCTGTCTCAAAAAATAAAGAACCGAATCTAGAATCACACAAAGCAAATAAATAGCTTTTGGTGCCTAAAAGCTCAGGCTCTGATTAAATGCTTTCTGCATGGCCTTACAGGATGGTGGGGATGGTGGCTGATGATGGTGACACAGAGAAGGAGGGAAAGAGGAAGAGGAGGAGGACAGAGAGGAAAACAGAGAAAACACAGCATTTCTTGAAGGTTTTCAATGATTTTGAATTTTCTTTCATCAGGTGCAGACAGGATTTGGAAGGCTGGGTTCTCATTTCTGGGGCTTCCAGACCCATGATGTCCTGCCTGACATTGTCACCATGGCGAAAGGGATCGGGAATGGCTTTCCCATGGCAGCAGTCGTAACCACTCCAGGTAGGACTTATGGGCAGTTAGGGTTTGCTTCTGGGCCTCCTGCATTGGCAATGGCACAAAACCCAGGCAATGGAGCTTATATGAGTTGAAGACAGTGATGGGAACTACACAGTGCGTTCCCCAAGCTAATGAAAAAGAAAAACACTCTGTCAGCCAGATTGTGGGCCAGACTGAAGAAAGCCAGTCTTTCCTGATCTTGCTATAGGGCAGACTAAGCCTCTCATCCCCGCAGTGAAATGCAGAGTCCCACTGTCCTGATGAGGTATAGGAAAACAGGTCACAAAACCAACCCTGAATCTTCCAAAGGAATCATATGCTTGAAAAAGACTTGCTTGGGCCTGCCACACCAATAAGCTATGAATTCCACAATGAAAGACTTCTCATCAACAAAATAGTCAAATACAGTCAAATCTCACCAATCCAGAACATTCTATGAAATGAACATTAGAATTAACTATATTTTCCATTTTAGTGAAGTTTGACAGAAAGTAATGTTTAATGAGCCATTGGTTTTTTTTAAACTCTAAAATTATTTTATTTGTTTTTTTCTCCAATATTAAGCATACCACAGAGGTCTGATTAAGTACTCCATAGACAGGTGCAAAAGGAATACAGGCACTAAAGTGGTGAAGAATAAACTATAATAAACTGGCCATAGGCTGACCCCAGAATAATCCAGGACTTACATACCCTGAGATTGTTTTCTTGACATTTCCTTCTTAGTCAGGAGGGAATAGAACTCAGAAAAAAAAGCTTAGCTGAGTGAAGATTCCACATAAACCTTCATAAATCAAATTTTAAGGTATTTTCCAATGCATATAACACATTAAATATTTGTTTACTCAGTTTTTTGAGCAAAAAAAAAACCACAGGAAACACATTAAAGATTTTGTTATGAAACTTCTCATCAGGTAAATAAGCTATTTTTCCTTACGCATGGTACCAGTCATCTCAGTATGACAAAACAAGATAGCACAGACTAGGGGCCCTAAACAACAGATATTCATTTTCTCACAGTTTTAGAGACTGGAGATCTGAGATTAAGGAGCCAGTAGGGTTGATTTCTGGCGAAACGTCTCTTGCTGGTTTGTAGATGGCCACCTTCTTGCTGTGGCCTTTCCTTTGTGTGCAAAAGGAGAAGAAGGGAAGAGGGGGAGGAAGGGAGGGCTGTGACATCACTTCCTCTTCTTATAAGGACACCAGGCATGTTGGATTAGGGCCCCACCCTTATGCCCTCATTTAACCTTAATTACCTCCTTAAAAGGCAACATCTCCAAACACAGTCACATTCAGGGTTAGGATTTCAACAATTTTGAGGAGACAGTTCAGTCCATAACATCCACTGTTAGGAGTGAAGAATTAATTGGATATGATGTCATTTACAACTTGTAAGTGGCTGTGATCCAAATGGTGTGAGGGGAGATTCTAGACAGGAATGTGTCACTCTTCACCCACCTGGATTTTTCTCCTCCTAGAGATTGCCAAGTCTTTGGCTAAGTGCCTGCTTCACTTCACCACCTTCGGAGGGAGCCCCATGGCCTGTGCCATTGGATCTGCAGTGCTTGAGGTTCGTTCCAGCAGCCTGATTAACATCACTCATTTCCCAATATATTCCAGAACCACACCCAAATTAGCAGAACACTATCACATTGCTTCATTAAAGTAGAAAAATGATTAGCAATGCATCAACTTAACTTGGGTCTCTAGTTATTATTCTGACTTCCCTCTTTTATAAGATCTACCCTGAGTACCTGAAGTACTCGATAAACAATAACATATAATAAACCTCACATTATACAGGAAAATCAAGAATTCCCATAGCCAGATGGTAGCACTGGCTTTGTTATCTGGATAGTTTTTTATGGGTATTTACTAATTACTATCTTTGTCTTTGGTTTAATTTTGGCCCCGTCATGCATATTTTTTTTCCTGCTTTATGTTGTACTGTTAGAAATTGAATGACTAAGAAGAGACTGAGTTCTGTGTGCTTACAGCAAGGTAATTCTGCTATTATGAGCAAATGTTCAACCCTACTCCATTGATTTAGCCTGAGGTCTCATCTGCTGAAAAGATTTTTTTTTTTACATGTTCTTGCTAATGTGAGTAACAGCACTTGCTTAAATAAGTATAACATATTTCTCAAAGAATGTCCTGGGCATTAATAGCTGTGTGTGGTTGTGTCAAGGAAAACTTGGTGGCAGGGGGCCCTGTTCAGCAGGAGTCATTCTGGGGTGTCTTCTTTTATACTTGTTAATATGTGAACCATGAACATGATTTATCTAGTCAAAAAAAAAAAGTAAGAGTGTTTTTAAATAAAGATAAATACATAAAAGCTGCCCTTGCTAATTAGTGATCTCCAAATGTGAGCAAACTACGAGATGAGAAAGTGTGGGTGGGAATGTGTCATTTATTTCATTTTCTAGACATTGCCAACTTTTTCTTTAAAGTACTGTGTCACCTCAACCAATTTAGAAAGTAGAGAAGATTTAGGTGAATAAATAGGCCTTAAAAACATCAAGGTGTGCCTGGGTTCATGCTATTATTATCAGCTAAGTATAAATGTAGTGTATTTCTTGTGTCTTGTCAAGATCCTGTGGCTCAAAGAAGTAGGGCGTTGGCCCCATATATGGGAGGTGGTGGGTTCAAACCTGGCCCCAGCCAAAAACTATTAAAAATAAAGAAAGAAAGAAAGAAAAAGAATCACACGTGTCTATTGTGTAACAAGCTTAGATGAAAATCCTTTTGTCTTTAGATTTGGGGGCTCTGGGCTCAGCTAAAGAGGCCAGAGCCTCAAATTGGGGTGCTTGGATTATAAAAGCCTGTGTTTTGGCCTAGGGCTGCTGGAAAAAGGTCACCATCCTTTAACAGGGAATGCACCTGTGATATTTCATTCCTCAGCGCATTCATCTTGTTCACTACTGGCATCCCAGTTCTCAGCAAAATTTGGCAATAATGGCCTCAGTATTATGAGATCTATGTTGCCAGCCACAGGGAGACACACTTTTATTCTTTCCTAAATTCTTCCCCACCCTGACAATGAGGAAATTGGGGGGCTGGAAATCTACTGGGACCTTTCTTCCCCTTATAATGAATCTTTTTGTAGTCCATGGTGTGGGCACACTAGACTTTATTCTGGGTTCCATTTGGTTAAGTCACTATAAATAAGGTCACGTACAATTACCTCCCTGTATTTGTCAATCAGAACTTTTGCTACGTGAGGTCATGTGCAACTTTCTATCAACAGGTGATCAAAGAAGAAAATCTACAGAAAAACAGTCAAGAAGTTGGCACCTACATGTTACTGAAGTTTGCTAAACTGCGAGATGAGTTCGAAATTGTGGGAGATGTCCGAGGCAAAGGCCTCATGATAGGAATAGAAATGGTGCAGGACAAGGTAAGTTCTGATCAGCTGCTGTCTCTGCAGCATGGATGAAAATAGGAAGCAGCAGCTGAAATCTCACTGTATTCATTCTCAGGGAGGGAGCGCACACAGCCACCAAGATTCCGCAAAGCCCTTTTAGAGATGACCAAAATGCTGGCAGATTGTCAAGAATTCTAAAAGGGTGAGGGAGAGCATTCGAAAAGGGGAACTGACATATTCTTACCAGACAGGCAGACAGCTTAGACAATGATGATATACTTAGAAATATGGGGAAGGGAGAAAAATTATTTGGGGACAGATGGGTGGAAGTAAGGAAGAATGGCCAGCAGACGATTGTGGTGACAGTTTGGAGTGAGGACGTTGAAGATAACTTACATTTTGTACATGTTTGCATGCTTGCTTGCTCGTGAGTGGATTTCGATCTCCCAAGTAACCAGGGAGGAATATTGCCCACTGAGGCCTCAAACTTTCACCATGGTGACAATTGAACTTAGCATTTTCTCCAAACTCGGGTGTTCCTCCCAAGGTCGTGGTTTCTGTTTCTCACCCTTCACCATTCTCTCAGATGTCCAGAACCACACAGTAATCTACGACTCCTCCTCTTCTCTTATGTCTTAATGGCAAGTCTTATTGATCCCTCCTCTGCCATGTCTACAAATCCTTCCCTTTGTTTCTGCGGCTGCTTAGTCCCTTTAGGCTGCTACAACAAAGCTCTAGACTGGGCATTGTACAAACAATGGAAATTTATTTCTCACAGTTCTGGAGGCTGGGCAGTGCAAGACCATGGGCAGATTTGGTGTCTGGCGAGGGCCCACTTCCTGGTCCCTAGATCATGCCTTCTTGCTGCATCCTCACAAGGAGAAAGGGGCAAGGGAGTTCTTGGAACAAACACAAATTATGTTATACACCCAACAAAAAGTCTAATTACCAACATGCCCACTTGATCATCAAGCATTCGGGACACAGGGCTGGGCGCAGGCCTCTGTAGGCTGTCCTATGGCTTTGACTCATTAGAGTATCTGACTCTGCTTTCCCTAGGGAATTAATACATAATGTTCCATTAGTCAACAGCAGTCAAGGCCAGGTGGGGATAAACTAGGCAAGAGAGCAAGAAGGGTGTTGGCCCAGGCCAAAGTTGGTGTGAGGACAAACAAACTCCACCTATCCAGAACTATCTTGTTGGGGAAGTCCTCCACCAACCCAACTTCCCCCCAGGAAACCTTCCCAGGAACCCTGGCCATTTCTGACCTCTGTTCCCTCAAATCATATTTAACTTCTCTCCAGTGCTCAGAGTTCAGTCCTAAACTATATTTCCTCTCTGAGAGAAGAGAACCCTGGGGCAAGGAGGTGTGTGTGATGGCATTTGGGGGCCAGTGAGAAGAACCTAGTCTTTCCCCTCTTCCCCATCCTCTGAGATCCAGTAGTCTGAAAGTCAAAACATGATTGCCTTATCTTAAAGCTTTTAGACAGACAATAGTGCTCACATCCCTGAAAGGTCCAATCTTACTCTGTTCTCAGATGCTGACACTTTACAGGAAATGAAGGATTTGGGCAAAGAGCTGGGTCAGGGGTAGGTGGGGAGAAGGAAATGGGTAGCAAAGTCCGGAGGGAGGTGGGTAAAAAGCCATGAGGACAGTAATGCCACTGGGCACACTGCAGGGAAGTCCTCTGTGCAACTTCTGAACCATTTCCTGGACTTGTAATCAGCTCTTTTCATGGGAAGAACAAAGTCAGGTTAAGGAGAATTTCCACATAAACAAAATAGACTCCAGGTTCATCTATTAAGGAACCAAACTTCCAAGGCACCCATAAGCAAAGCCGCATGAAACTTCATTTTGTCTTTGGAGACTGATTTGGATAAATTAGGATAAAAACAAATATTTTTAATAACACCTTTCAAAAATCTAGCCCAGTAATTAACAGCTTTATGTAAGCTGGCAGGGAGAGGGAGAAGAGGTAAAAGAAGGGCATTCATTACTTGAGTTTTTGTTTTTTCTTTTTCCTCTTAGAAATAATGCCTTTAGTCATCCAAATACCAAATAGAAAACATTTTTAAAATGTATTTACAGGTGAGCCGCCAGCCCCTTCCTTGTGAAGAAGTAAATCAAATACATCAGGACTGCAAACACATGGGGCTTCTAGTTGGCAGAGGTGGTATCTTTTCTCAGGTAAGAGGAAGTCTGGTCTTTACGCATCTCTTTAGATAGGCATTTACCTGATGTCCCAAAGCTGGTGGCTTTTCCTGAGGACTGTACTAGAGGGCACAGCCGCACATCCTCTAGGGATGATGCCCAGGCATGTTCAAAAGAAAAAGGGCAGTGGAGCCCTCTGGCCACTGGGGGCCGCTGTGGTAAATGGTTTGTTTATCGCGACTCCGGGGAAAAGCTTGGAAGCACAAACAAGAGGTATGGCCAAATGACAGAGTCACAGCAGTCGTGCAATAAATAACCTGCCTCGTGTATTAGCTCTAACCCCTGGTAAAGAGCGGTAATCCTAACCTCTCTTAGCTCAGCCCCGGGCTCTGACTTTAGGACCTTGCTAAACAGTGGCCCCCTACGGCAAGGGAGCAACCTAATAGCGCTCACAGGCCCAAGTGACGCCAGCCAGAAAGGTGGGAGGGGCCACCCTGGGCATGGTCCCAAGGGCAGAACTCAAAATCAGCAGCTGCCAGCGTCCTTGGCTCTCAGGCAGGGAGATGCAGCCTGAAATCCCTGCAAGCTCCTGGAAAAGCCGCTCCCACCGCCATAGCCGGGACCTGGGTCTAGCTCTGCACTGCAGGTGGGATGCTCCTTCTGTGAGTAAAGCCCTCTGCTCCCAGGTCCGGGGCAGAGATTTGAAGTGAAAGTAACTTCTGCTCCTTCCTATTTTATTCTAGTCCTTAATCATCTTTCTTTCCCGTTTTAAACATTCCTCATGCCTCCCAACTTCCCAGCCCCATTCCTGTGTCTCACAATTTCAGTGAGCACCTCATACTTCTCGGACAAAATTGAAGCTACCAGGCCAGATCTGTATACAAACTCACCTGTCTTCGCACCTGTTACCTCCCATGTTAGTCCCTGCAGGCTGCTCTAACAAAATACTATGGGCTGGCGGGCTTATAAGCAACAGAAGTTTATTTCTCACAGTTCTGAAAGGTGGGAAGTCCAAGATCAAGGCACCAGCTGAGTCAGTGTCTGGTGAGGGCTCACTTCCTAGACAGCCATCTTCCTGCTGTGACCTCACATGGCAGAAGGGACAAGAGACCTCACTAATCTCCACATGAGCTGTGCCCTCATGATCTAATCACCTACCAAAGGCCCCATTTTACATTACCATGACCATGGTGGTTAGAATTTCAACATATGGATTTTGGGGGGACACAAACATTCAAACCATAGCACCTGCTTTCCTTCAGGTCCCCAGAATGAGGCCTACCACCCATTCAAATCCAGATCTTCCACCTGTGCCCTGTCCCTCCACCTTCATCCAAGGAAACATCCCCAGGTTTTCTTGCATCTTCAACATTTCCTCAACTTCCCCTTAGCCTGAAAACAAACAAACTTAAAGTTCTCCCAGCCCACCCCAAACTAACCAAACAAAACCAGAATGAGCACTTTTGCCAGGACCTGGCAATCAATATTTTTCTGTACAAATCAGACAGCATAAGTTAATGATTAGGAATCCTGGGCCAGATGTAGTGACTCATGTCTGTAATCCCAGCACTTTGGGAGGCCAAAGTGGGAGGATCACATGAGACCAAGAGTTTGAGACCAACCCTGAGCAACACAGAGTGACCTTCATCTCTACAAAAAATAGAAAAATCAGCCAGGTGTGGTAGTTATACATCTGTAGTCCCAGATACTCAGGAGGCTAAAGCAGGAGGATAGTTTGAGCCCCGGAGTTTGAGGCTGCAATGAGCAGTAGTCTTGCCACTGCACTCTAGCCTGAGCAATAGAGTAAGATCCTGTCTCAAAAAAAAAAAAAAAAGAAAGAAAAGAAAAGAAAAGAGAATCTTAAAGCATGCATACAACTTATAAAGACTTACAAAAATTACAAATAATTGTTTACTTGCTTAGCTATTCCTTTGTTACTTGGCAAAGATTGATTATGTGCTAAGCAGCAGGTGTTATGCTGGGAACTGAAACTATAATGATAAATAAGATCTGGTCCCTCCCTTTATGGAGGTCGTGGAAGAAAAAGACACATAAACATCAGGTTACAATCCAGTCTCGTAAGCTCATCTATAGATAAAAAAGGGGTATTCTAGGAGGAGACAGCTAGAAAGAGGAAGGAGGAGACCACCAGAAAGGCTGGTCTTGGGGTCCCTACAATGAGAAGAACAGTGATGGAAGGGGACATGGAAATATGGTAAAGTGCAGAGAGCTGAGGACGTGCACCATGCACACCGGCGCAGCTGCCCAAAGGCTTGTGGCCATGACTGGGGATAATAACAAATCCTCCCTACTTGTCAGGCACTGTTTCAAACACTTCGCATGTGTTGACTCATGCAATACTCTCAATAAGTCTATGAAATAAATACTACTATTATCCTTATTTTATAGTAATGAGAGAAACAGAGGCACTGAGAGGTTATAGAACCTCTAGCAGAACCAGAATCCAAACTCAGACAGTATGATTTCTGAATTTGTCCTCTGAGGAGGGTAAATCCAAGGGGGCAAGAATGGAGACAGGGAGTCTGGGTGAAGGCTGACATGCTGTATGAAGTTGAGCATTGGTAGTAAGAATAAAAGAGACCTTATGAGGGCAATCCTGGAAGTAAATTCCACAAAACTTACATATGAAGAATAACAGAGCATCAAAGATGAAACTCTCATGTCTACTTGGTTTAGGGAGAGCAAAAATGAGTTCAGCTTTGTTTGAGCATCCCATTTGGGGTATTTATATACATCCAGTTTATCTACAGATGCTCCTTGACTTACAGGGTTACATCCTGATAAACCCATCCTAAGTTGACAATATCCTAAGCCAAAAATGCACTTAATACACCCAACCTACCAAACATTAGAGCTTCCCTAGCATGTCTTAAACATGCTCAGAACACATACATTAGATGACAATTCAAAAAAATCTTTTAAGAAAACTACTATTTTTATAATAAAGTGTTAAATATCTCATGTCTTTTACTGAATATTGTACAAAAGTGAAAAACAGAATAGTTGCATTGCTATTCAACACATACTTTCTACTGAATGTGTATCACTTTCCCACATCATAAAGTCAAAAAATCTTAAGCCAAGAACTATCTGCATGAGTCTGTAGCTCAAAGGACAGGATTAAGGTAAACATCACAATGTGGGGTTTATCCGCAGATAAGTGGTGAGATGAGAAGATCTCCTGGGACTCTCCATCTGGATGAGAATCTAGAGATGAGGTGAGGATAGAAACTGGCATAACACCTACACCCACAGGGCAGGAGGAGGAAATGGTGCCAGGTGGAGACAGGGCAGACAGGTATCAGTGGAATAAGAGTGTGGAGCCATGGAAGCAAGAGAGTGGAGACATTCAGAAGAGGAAAGGTCTAAGTTGTTGTCAAGTGCAGAACAGAAGGCCAGGAAGGATGGGGGCTGAAAGATGCCCAGTGGATTCCACCCTTAGCAGGTAACTTGTCTAAAGTGGTGTTAGGAGCTGGCATGGGCAGAAACCAGACTACCATGGGTTAAGATGTGAATAGGAGGAGGTTGGAGTGAGAAATAAGCTAATGAGCATCCGTCTTTAGTAAGTGTGGCTACAAACAGGAGGGCGAACAGCATTTGTGTGGTAGCTAGAGGGAACCAGGGGATCCACACAGATTTGTATTTGATGTGGCTTGGCTTGGGGTTATGAGAGCCATAAGCCTGCCTGTCTAAAGGCTGAGGGGAAGTTGAAGAGAAGCTAATGACCCAAAAGAATATAGGAGCATCCAGGGTCATTGCCACTGGTGGACAGTTGGGAGTTAAGCAGTAAAGACATCTCATTCTCTGAGGCTTCAGGAAAGGATATAAAAATGGATGTGAGAGCAAACCAGTTTATAGAAAGATTTTGCCTGACAGCTTCAATTTTGTCTGAGATGGATGAGCCATGGTTTTCTACCAAATAAAGTGAGAGGCGTAGGAGTTGAGCAAGGAAATTGAAAAGGATGATAAAGGCTTAGAAAGACAAAGGAAGCTGACAGAGGACAGGAAAACTGGGGGGACCGACAGAAGTTGGAGACCCTGAATATCTAGTCGTGTCAGCCAGTCCAGCTGTGTAATTTTCTCTAATGCTTCTCAGCCATCTAGATTGGAGCAAAGTTGTTCAATAACAGCACTGATCAGTGCTGGGTCTTACACTGGGGGCAGCAGCAGAAGGGTGGAAATGCAAGTTAAATGAGGGGGCAGGTAAGAGAGTAGTTCAGTCAACTATGTGTTTCATGTTGGGTAGAAAAAGGAGAAAGAGACCTGATTGAACAATAGACCTGGAGACAATGGAGGAACGAGGAGAGGGAAGTTTTCATGAAGAAGATATAGTGGGAATCAGAAATTGGGTTATTCTTGGTAAAGAGGACTGCCTTGGTCTGTTTGCAGGGCTGGAAAGGAATGCCTGAAGCTGGGTAGTTTACAAAGAAAAGAGGTTTACTTGACTCACAGTTCTGCAGCCTGTACAGAAAGCATGGCATTGTTTTCTGCTTCTGGTGGGGGCTGCAGCTGTGCTCACTCATGGCAGAAGGAAACTGGGGAGCTGGCATGTGCAGAGATCGCATGGCAAGAGAGCAAGGCAAGAAATAAGGGAGCGGCTTATGCCAGGTTCTTTTTAATGCCCAGCTCTGTGGAGCTAATAGAGTAGCTCACGTATTACCACAAGCACTGCACTGACCATTCCCAAGGGAGCTGCGCCCACAAACCAAATGCCTCCAATTAGGCCCCACCTCCAACACTGGGGGTCAACTTTCAACATAGTCAGATATCCAAACTAGAGCAAGGAGGCTCATGCCGCTGCCTGGGTATTCACAGATGAGCATGGCAATCAGGAAAGTGAGGTGCGAGTTTGTTGGGTTGTACACACAGACATCAAGGTCACCCTGGGTGATGGCAGAAATAGTACCAAGGGCTTGTGACCACAGTGAAAATGTTAGAAAAAACAGGAGGTAAACAGATGACAGGAAGGAAAGGGGCAGAGCCCGATGGTACAAGGACTTGTCTGGAAACTAGATGATGCCCGGCCTGGATACAGCACTGGGCCATTAGAGGAATCTAAGAAACGTCATTCAGCAAGGTAGGGGACTCAGTGTAATGCATTTCCTCCAAGTCCTAGTTGATTCCCTCGTGACTCATTGCTCTATGTTCCTTTGTCTCCTCAGACGTTTCGCGTTGCTCCCCCAATGTGTATCACTAAACCAGAAGTTGATTTTGCAGTGGAAGTCTTTCGTTCTGCCTTAATCCAGCACATGGAGAGAAGAACGAAGTGAAATGTTTAGAAATAAAAAAGCACAAGCCTCAAGAACTTGCTGCTTATGTTCAAGAGTGAATTCGAGGAATGTCAAGACCACTGGTATTTGGAGAAAACCTAAACCTAGCGCTCCATAGTAATTCTGGAAGAAACGGTTGACTACCTACTAAACATATATGTTAACCGAGCCTCTACTGTCTGAAGAACTTCATCCTTCAGGGACAAGATCTCTATCCCCAGCTCAGAAGCTAAATCCTAACTAGTTTAGATTAGTTATGGAAATTTGATTCTTGTTTGCAAGGATTGGTTGGGGTGTGAGCATGTGACATGTTTTTGTCTAGTAAATACTGAAGGAACATGTTTTGGTTGAAGTGTCTTCAGGGAAAGGTTTCTTCACCCTTTACTCTTCAAGAAGACTTTCCTCTTGCACTGAAAATATATGTCATGATGACATTCCTGGAACCATGTCAGCCAACTTGGCGCCAGGACAAAGCCTATTTGCTGTGGTTGGAGGATGGATAGATGCTAAGGGCTACGTGAAGTCAGTGAACCACTGTCTCAAGCAACCCTGGAGCTACTACCTCAGGGTTCTTATTACATGAGATGATAAATTCACTGTATTGCATAAGCCTTTTGGGATTTTCATTATTGCAGCCAAAAAGCATCCTGAGAAATGATGTAGAAAATATGCCAAAGAGACAACTGTCCCTGTCTCCTTTAGTTCTCTCAAAATTAAAGAAGCCTTCTTCAGAGCCTTCTTTTCTTCTTCACTTCTATGTCGTCACCCCGTCCTGATCTAAACCCTCATTACTCCTATCACAATAGTCTTCAAGACCGGAATTTCCCAAACTTTAATCATTAGAAAACACATTCACAGATATTTCCCCATAGTAGTGTACCACTTGTCTTAGAAGTGAAAATATTCTTCCTTAATTTGACTTTTTTCCTTAGATGCCTTTAAGAGTAAACTTTCTGAAATTGCATAAATGAGAAATCAGCACATTGCAAGTAGCGGGTTCTGTAGAAAGTTACTAGAAAAACAGTGAACACGAAGCAAAGTGATCCAGCTCTGGGGAGATACTGGCTTGTTTGCAAATACTCTCAGTGTGAGGCCTGTTCTTCCTCTGTTCTAAAAGGTGATTAGAGTATTTGATGGGTGTTAAAACCACTGACAAAGGAGGACCTTCTCCTAAACACAAATAAAGTAGGATCAGGAGAACTGAAAGGAAAAAAGTTTTTTTGGCATGCTAGGCATGCTTCATTAGGGTAAATTGTTTCTTCACTGGGTCAGAAAATTTGGTATGCTTAAAGCAAAGGCACGTGTGCTGGGAGGATGCAAGGTGGCCTCCATCTGAGCACTAGAGCCTGTGACTGGGTGTGTATTTAAATCTGTGTCCCAGTTTGAAGCCATGTCCTAATTGTCTACCCCCCTGAGGTGTCTGTTGCACTAACACATCCTACACCCCGCTGCCAGATTTGTTTCCATCAGGCACTGGCTTTAACACAGCATTCCCTAGCGCTGAATCCTCCTGGTAGCTCCCCACTGTACCCTGGACACAGTCAAAGCCTTTAACAATGAGCTCAGCGCCCATCCAAATAGAGCAAACACTTCATAAATGTTCTCTCTGGGCACAGTGGAAACACCATCAGATCAAAAATCAAAGCACCTTATCCCTCAACTCAGTTCTTCCTCTTATTTACTCTAAATAAACTTGGGCAAGACTTTTCACTTTTTTGTGATCTCACTTTATGCCCAGAAGTATCAATACTTCCTCTTCCTAGATTCTAAAGTTGTCTGGGAAATCATGTGAGCCAATGGATGTACGAGCGCTTTGCAAACTAATAACCTAAACAAATAAAAGTTGTTCCCCTTTAACAACAAAAGTTCCTCTTCTTTCCTTCACTACAAAATCTTTCCCAAGAGCAGGTTTTGAGCTCTGTTTATATCTCTTTTGAGACAGAGCCTCAAGCTATCCCCCTGGGTAGAGTGCCATGGCATCACAGCTCATAGCAACCTCCAACTCCTGGGCTCAAGCAAGTCTCCTGCCTCCGCCTCCCAAGTAGCTGGGACCATAGGCGCCTGCCACAACGCCCGGCCATTTTTTGGTTGCCGCCATCATTGTTGTTTGGCAGCCCGGGCTGGGGATTCGAACCTGCCACCTTAGGTGTACGTGGCTGGCGCCTTAGCCGATTGAGCCACAGGCGCCGAGCCTAGGATCTCATTCTTGTCGCTCCTTCTTTGGAAACTGCCTTCTCAAAAGGCTACTGGCGACTTCCCTGTTCTGTCCCAGGCTGTCTCTTCCACGATCTACTCTTTCACTGTACTTTATCTGAATCTTACCTGTCTTGACTAAGCTGATGACTTCCAAATATGCATCTTTAGCCCCAACCTATCTTCAAAACTCCAAACCTCAAATCCTAGTCTGTGAACACTTTCATTTGGATGTCACAAGAATACCTCAAATTCCACATATTTAACACACAAACCTGCTAAATGTCTGTCCTCTAATGAATCCCTTCTACGGGAATGGCACTTTTCATCTCAGGTTCACACACTACTAGGCATTTTAGCAACAAAATTCCAAAGGGTAGGCAGGTCCTAGGTCTCACATCTTGACTATGAAGGCTGCTGCATGACTCTACCCAAATTCTACTGGTCAGGATAAACCACAACTCTTTCTTGAAGAATATTTGGGGATGGAAGGTGAGCAAGCCGTCAGGGACACAAGAGCATGAAAAGCAAAACTTGCGGTCTTTGGATGTGCATGACTGTCCATTCCTTTGACTGGCTCATGAGCGTGAGGGATTTCTCCTCTCCCCATTTGGAGTCGTAGGCAGGGGTTTATCACCCCCATTTCTCTCCCTTCCATTTTCTGCTCTGCCCACAGGAGGTGGGATGGGAGCCAGCTTACATAAGGCAGGAGCCCACATTCTTGCCAAGCTCTTTTTTATTTCCCTTCTTGTTAAAACTGTCTAAAGTGAAGATAATGAACACTCAAGTAAACTTTTTTCCCATAAGGAACATATTGACAGTTAATCATGTGATTAGAATATAGCATTAAAATGTTGGCAACTGTTTAAAAACACTTGAAATGCCAATTTGCTCAGGAGGGAGTAATTAAAAAAACAAAAAAACCAACCATCACACCAAACTTTGGTTATACCATTAACAATAATTATTATTGTAACACCTATAAATTAGCAATACAATAATAAGCTATTCTCCCTTTTGTATTGTAAAACTCTAACTTGTATGTCAATGTAGCTTCTAACTTTCCAGTAATTCCAGCAAATCTCAAGAATTATCTCTAAACTATAGGAGGACTTAAATTCTTCTTCCACCTTTAAGTCACATTTAAATCTCACTTTCCCTGCAAAAAACAACAAAGAAATAACACACAGATGTCCTCAAACTATGGCTCACGGGCCCACATGCAGCCCACCTAGGACATTTATCCCACCCACAGGATGTTTTTGCCGCCACTGCCTGTCCTGCTTAGCAGCCGACTCGTTCTGGGGCCCACAGTCCGGCCCTCCAATGGTCTGAGGGACAGTGAACTGGCCCCCTGTTTAAAAAGGTTGAGAACCCCTGCTGGGAACTTTTGCCACTTCATCATTGGTATGGATACCAGAGCATCATCATCACCACTTGGAAGGCATGTTGAAAGGCTGTTCAGCCCTGCATCAGTCTTGACCTTGGTTAACTAAAGTTGGGGGTTCACTTCCAGCTGAGACACAGTAAAAGTGACACAGCTTTGCCCCATTAAAAATACTAGTCGTAGAATCAACACCCCAGAGTTAATAAAAACCAAAGGTCCACTGAACTAAGTAAGAGTGAAGTCACAGAAACAAAAGCTTAGCTCTATCAATCCTTTTTGGTTCAGTGGAGACGACGCAGGTAAACCTGGATTGGATTGGTGGCAGACGGAGGGAGTGTTTGATAGCTGTGAAGGTGGTACAAGAGCAATCCCCAGGGACGAACAGCCACAAAAGAAATTGCAAGAACAGGGTCCTGAGAGGCATTGAAGACAGCAACTAGTGAAAATGGGGACTCTGAATTGTGGGTAACAGCTCCATGCCTTGGAAGGATGTACATACAGCTGTACAAAAGTATTTTCTTTTTTTATATCCTCATTCTATAAATTTTTTGAATTTTTAAATTAATTTTTTTTTTACTTTTAAAAATTTTCTGTTTAGAATTTTTAAACTGTAAAATTTTTTTAACTTTTTAAACTTTTCTGTTCAAAACTAAGACACAAACATACACATTAGCCTAGGTCCTGATCGTCAGTATCACTGTCTTCCATGTCTACATCTCATCCCACTGGAAGGTCCCCGGGGTGGTAACACCCACAGAGCTGTCATCCCCTGTGATAACAGTGCCTTCTCCGGAGTATCTCCGGGGTCTGCCTGAGGCTGTTTTACAATCCACTTTTTAATATATAAGTAGAAGTACTACACTCTAAAATAATGATTAAAAGTACAGTACATCCAAGATAATTTACAAATGAAGAAAAAATTATATTAAAAAAAACAAGAAAGCAAAAAAAAAGTATAGTGCAGGCAGTCCCCATGTGACAGACGTAGACTGGATTCTATGTAACTCGGAACCCTGATGAACAGTGCCTATATGGTAATAACAGTAATACTATAATGGCTCGTATTTGGCAATAACAACACAGTATAACACTGTAATAATAGTACCACAATACTGTAATAAGCTACAGAAACGATCATGTTCTTTCTTTCAATTAAAACACACAGAACATTAGAACAAACTCATACAAAAAGTTAAATAGGAGAAATTTCAAAAAAGAGTACTAAAGGTTAACACTCCCCTAATGCTATGTCAACACTAGGCTAATAGGAATGTTCTGCTTATTTTGATCTTCTAACTGAATCAATATGAACCTTTCCGTTCCAACGATTAGTCCCCTACATGCTTAGTAATAATTGCTGTTTTCACTGGCACACTCCCTTTCACATGTTCCGTTATTCTCCCTTTATCCTTCATGATTGTTCTAGTAGTCGAGTGACCAAAGCCCAACACATTCCCAATGATGGCATCTGGCCTTTCTCCCAGGGCTTAACTATTTCTGCCTTCCCTCCCATTGTCATCACCTTTCTCTTCACCGAAAGCTCACCTGCACGTGCACCTGGACTTTGCCTTGGAGCCACGGTGGTAAGGGTAAACACAGACTCGCAAAGTCCAATTACAAAGTTAAGAGGAAAGTGATGCTGTGTGTAAGCGAGAGACCCGCCGCTAGTGTGAAGATGCAGTGCCAAGGAACAGCTTACGCCACGCGGGTTTGTCCACATGTGCAGAAGAAACTTGCTCCTGCATTATTGATTTGTTTAGTTATGAATGCAGAGTCTTGGGAGCCTGTTAAGCATGGTGCAGCATTAAGTCAGGTCTTCTGGAACCTGGACACAGCCTGTGTAATAAATACACAAACCAGTAACACAGACGTTTATTTCGTTGTCAACCACTCTGCGCTCTGCATAATCACATGTGCTGGACTTTTATGGGGCTGGCAGAGCAGTAGGTTTGTTTACACCACCATCACCACAAGCCTGTAAGTCATGCCTCATGCTGCCCCATGACGATGGCCATCATGTCACTAAGAAATAGGAAGTTTTCAGCTCCATTAAAATCTTGTGAGACCGTATAGTGTATGTGATCTGTCATTGACTGAAACGTCATTATGTGGCACATGACTGTATTTAGAAATATATATATTTAAAAACATGTATAATACATAAATTAAAACCTATACAACATACAGTCAAAAATATCTATTTAGGCATATATCATGAATGCTTAGAATTTTAGGTAATTAAAGTACTAAATATTATTATAGAAAGAAAAAGAAGCCGCTCTTACATGAATTGTGAGAAGGCCATAATAACTGCAAGAAGAATCTAGAGGCTTCCAGAAATCTCTTATTCATTCTCCAAAGGGTGCTGCAAATCTTTGCATAATCCTCAGACCCTCAATCCACATCACTGCATTTATTGCTCTCAATAAATGACTTTGATTTTAATTTATCCGAAAAACATTAACAGTATCCCCCAAGAATTCTGATAAGATCACTCTGTGCTTAAAACCCTCTCCTGCCTTCCTGCTGTCTGCCTCTTACCACCCCAGCTGAGGCCTCCCTTCCTTTTCTGGGCTTTCTGCCTCGTCACCCATCTTGCTGGTCCACCCACCTTTCCTGGGGCTCTGCAACAGCACCCTCTCTGCGCCCCCAGCCTCCACCGGCAGGTGTGTCCTTCCTCAGCCACAGAGCCTGTATTTACTTTCCTACTCAGGCTACTGTTCACATAAGGGTTTGCTTTCTATTTCCTCTGAGATTTTGCTGCATAAATTCTTCACTCTTACTGGATTTTCAGCGGCTACATTCTTCTGGGTTCTTCCTCTAAGCCTACACCTTGCTTGTTCTTCCCATTTAAAACAGAACAAAACTGTCTTCGAACATATAGCCTCTTCCTAAAAGTGATACCGCGGGGAATATGGCGGGCTCAGGACCATCATTTCCACGCTCCCACCCTCTCAGAGCTCTGCAGACTGCTCCTGCCAACCTATTCTTGCAGAGACAACCGGTAACCCACTAACTGCTAAGATCTGTAGAGAAGTGTCTCCTAACTCAGCACCTCTGTTGTAGGTGAGACTCTCCTAGAAATCCTCGCCCTCTCCATCTTTTTCACATGGCTCCACAGCCTTCCATTCTCTTACTGCCTCCCTCGTCCTTTCCATTCTCATGCATCAGCTCTTGTCTCCTTTGCTCCCCATTGCCGGGGTGGCCCAGGGATTGTACCTTGACCTCCTTTTTATCCCCTCTCTGCACACTCTATCTGGGCAACTTCGTCCATTCTCCATGATGGTTTCACCATCCAGATGGTTCACACTGTCAACCACAGGCTGAGGGAACATTTTCCCCAGGGTCCCTACTGCACCCCTCCACCATACAGGGCATATGCACCTCTGGCCGCATCAACCCACTGCCCTCTTCCTATAACTGCCTGGTGTCAGTTAGCCCCAGGGCCCTCGCCAAGCCAGCCTTAACCAAACTTCTGATTCCAGTCACCTCCCTGCCATCCTTGGTATTGCCCCATTTACTAGCTAACTGCAGCCTCCTCTGTGCTCTTAACTGCCCCAGCCAGGCTATCATGGCTGATCAGGAATTTCATTGCTTGCCCTGGGCTCACACTGGACCTTCCTTGTCTCACTCGTGGCTCTGTCTCCTTCCTTGTCATGTTGTCCAGACAGTCCAAACCTCATCCTCACCTGTGACAGTGCTGAGCTCTTGGCTGTCCTGTTAATCTAACTCTCCCTCTGCCTTAGCCAAATGCCCCAACTCATAGTATCACAGATTACTACTTGAAGCAAATTTTTTCAAAAAGCAAGGAGGTAGGAGGAGAAGGGAAATTATGCCAGAAATAAAATATATTTGAAGATATTTTTCTTCCTAAGATGCAGGAACTGGTGATGAGGAACATCCGCATAGTGAGGGGCCTTGAGTAGGGGTGTTAGTGGTCTCCAGCCAGTCCGCCCATTCAGCAACACTACCTACCAGGACCTGGCCTGGTAGCCCTGCTCTGTGCTTCTCACATGGTTCTGAGCCAGTTCCCTTGACCTGGGCAGGAGGGTCCTCGTAATTCTCAACATCCCTGGGATCAACTCCTGCACTCTGGGCACCATCTCTAGTAAACTCACTCTTTCCTTTACCAATATCCTACTCTCCATCTGCTTTTTAGCTGGGAGCTTCCTCCCTGCCCAGGGGCAGTGCCTCCTCCTACCGCTCTGGCTCCCTGCAGTGGAATCTTTACACCAGAATCAACCCCTCTCTGAATCTTCTAACCCTTCTGATGCAAGGGGGTGTCCCAATAAAGACAGGAAAGCCCCCTGAACTCGCCAAGTGGGTGAGTTTCTGGGTTTGTGCAGGAATGAACTTGAAAGAGAGACAACTGGCTACCAAAGGTTTTATTGAGGCAAAGACAAACAATAGACCCTACTCTACAGACAGAGTAGGGGTCCTCTCCAAAGCAGGAGGGAGACTCCTTATGGGGCACTAATAATGTTTTGAAATGTTCAAACACCTTGTACATGACCAGTGTTGTCTTGAGATCAGGCCATAAAGGTTAATCAGAAGCTGCTGTCACAGAAAGGTAAGTTCAAACAGTTTGTAAGGCATCCAGCTTGGTATCATAATTCATCCATCCTCTGGTCCCAGTTGGCGACTTGCTGGCAATTTCCTTGTGCAGGGTGGTTGGGATCTGGTATCAGCCAGAATGGCTGTGCTCAGGCTCTCTCCACCTTCCTTTCCTACTCCCACAGGATTGTAGGGAGAGTTTGTGGAGGGTTTGGTAGAGAGAAGCAGGATGAATTTTCATTCAGTCCTTGTAGTGCAGCAAAAGAAGGGAAGATGGCAGTTTAGTTTCTGCATTAAAGTTTTGAAGATTCAGAGTTCGCTGTTCTTGAAAACACCCCTGCTTTAGAAGGAACATGTCAGTACTGCTGGAGGAACTCATGTTCCACCAGAGCCTGAGGGAGAACACTAGGCAAGAACAAAGTTCATGGTTTGGGCTGTCAGGAGGTCACAATGCTCAACATACTCAAGTGTGTATGCGGAGTACGGACTGACTCTGTTGATGGAGAGCAGTGCCCTCTCATAAGATGGTTTTGTGTTGTGTACACACAGCCAGGCTCTGTGTCTACTGAAGGAAAATGCTCGTCAGCACAGCTGCAAATGGAACCACAATAGGATTCAGCTTTTGAAATATTCAACAAAATGGCTTGCTAAGGGCCATATGTTACCCACAGACTATAACACAGTGAGTGGCAGAGTTCAGATTCAGTTTGGAATTCAGTTTGAGAAGTAGGTCTTAAAGCATGTACGTGCCATGGTTTCAACACAGCGCTGGGTAGGCCTGAGCTTCTGTCCCCAACCCCAGGCTGTGCAGTTACCAGTCTGTTAGGAAGGGAGTTGCTCAGCAGGAGGTCAGCAGCAGCTGCAATCTAAGGAGGGGAGTTTCATCTGTATCTCCAGCTGCTCCCCTTCTCTGGCACCACCACCTCAGCTCCGCCTCCTGGCAGATCAGCAGCTGTTAGATTCTCCCAAGAGCACAAACCCTACTGGAACCTGCACCTGTGAGGGACCTAGGCTGTGCTCCTTACAAGAATCAGATGCCTAATGATTTGAGGTAGAGCTGAGGACACCAGAAACACACTTCAGGTGTCACTATCTCCCATCACCCCCAGACGGGACTGTCTAGTTGCAGGAAAACAAGCTCGGGGCTCCCACTGATTCTGCATTATGGTATGTTGTATAATTATTTCATTATGTGTTACAATGTAATAATAACAGACATAAAGTGCACGATACCTGTAATGTGCCTGAACCATCCTGAAACTATCCCTGCCCCCAGGTCCATGGAAAAATTGTCTGCCTGGAAACTGGTCCCTGATGCTAAAAATGGTGAACTGCTGTGGTAGGGGACAGAAAGGAAGACATGGCCGTTGGTGCTCCCAAGGACTTGCCAGTCTGCTCGAACCCTGACCCCTGTTAACAGGGCAGCTAGCATCAAGCTGAGCACTCTGGGCTCCGCAGGCACGTTCATTTCAGCTCACCTCACAGTTCTTTGGGTTAGGGGGCTCTGGTGGGCAGAATAACACCCTTCCTGCCCCAAAGATGTTTACCTCTTAATCGCTGAAACCCATGAATATGCCTCTTCATAAGGCAAGAGGGCTTCATAGACTTGCAAAGTTTAGGATCTTTAGATGGGAAGATTATTCTGGATGATCCAGGTGTAACCACAAGGGTCTTTATAAGTGGAAGAAGGAGACAGAGTCAGAGGAGATGAGACAATGAAAGCAATATCCAGGCCGCTAAAAGATGAAAAACGATGGCACTCTTCTCAATGCATATTTGGTTTGAAAACTAGTG
Organism: Galagoides demidoff; assembly: GCA_963574575.1. NCBI lineage: Eukaryota > Metazoa > Chordata > Mammalia > Primates > Galagidae > Galagoides > Galagoides demidoff. The sequence goes on along the minus strand of CAUYQV010033648.1, from coordinate 28,884 downwards.
ATTTTCTATAATTTTACTTATTTAATATTTATTATTTTTAAATAAACATTTTAACATTTTATATTTATTTTAATTCTAATACATTAAATATCAATGGCTATAACCCACATATGCCAAAATTCCTTAAGTTCCTCAATTTTTTTTTTTTTTGGAGACAGAGTCTCACTCTGTCGCCCTCCGTAGAGTGCTGTAGCATTTTAGCTCACAGCAACATCAAACTCTTGGGCTTAACCAATTCTCTTGCCTCAGCCTCCCAAGTAGCTGGGACCACAGGTGCCCACCACAACGCCCGGCTATTTTTTTTTTTAAGTTTCTCAATTTTTAAGAGTATAAAGGGGTCTTAAGACAAAAGGCTTGAGAACTGCTGTTTTAATGCAGCTGTCACTTTCTCACTGATTCTGTATAGGGATTTTTGTTTTTTAATGTATTCTGGATATTAATCCTTTTTTTTTGGTTATTTGTACAGCAAACATCTTCTCTCTAAGTTAGACCTTTTATTTGTGGTGTCTATTGTCTAAGAAGTCATAATTTTAATGCAGTCCTATTTTCCTATAAGCATGTGCTTTTGTGTTTTAATTAAAAGAAATCTTTCCCTTTTGCAAGGGAGTCTTGCGATGAGAGTCTTATAGATTCTCATTTAGAAGTTTTGCTTTTCATATTTAGGCCTTCATTCCATCTGGTTGTTTGGGGAAGGGTATAAAGCAGTGTATAAGATAGCTTGTTATAAAAAATCAAGTTTCCATGTTCGCCAAGGCCTGTTTCTGGATCTGTACTGGTACAAATCTCACACAAGTGAAGGAACACAGGCAGCCTCTCGATGGATTCTCCCCTAGAACATCCAGAAGGATCCATTCCTGTTAACACCTGGACTTTAGCTCAGTGGAACCCAATTAGAACATCTGACCTCCAGAAATGCAGGATAATAAATCCACACTGTTGTAAGCTACCAACTTTATAGTAATTTGCTATTTGCAGCAATGGGAAACTAATACAGTAACAGTACCCTCACTTTACGGATGGCTAGGTCAGAGCTCCGTGAGGTTAAGTACGTTGTTTAAGGTCACACAGCAAGGGAGTGGCCCAGCTGGGATTCAAACCCAGATCTGCTTATTTGCAAAGCCCAAGGTCCTTTCTTTGAAGCACAAAGTCATCTATTTAATACAGAACAGTTTGATGAAGTAAGGGCAACACAGGGCAACCTACCCACAAGTGTTAAATATTACCAGGTATTTCTTAGTTTTTAAATATGTCTATTCTTCGTTGAAAATTGCAGGGAGTTGGACACTTTTTCAAAGTCAAGGAGATTCCAAGTCTTTAGTAGGAGAAAGGTCCTACTCTTACACAAGTTTCTGTCACATTTAGCCCTGCACTTCCTCAGTTCTGAGGCTATTGATGACTTGAGGAAGCTGACTTAGGGTCCAGAGACTGGGGGTGGCCAGAGCTGCTTCTTGAAATGGCCCCAGGTTAAGAGGACTCACGAAATCAAGAAAGGTTACCCAGGGAAGATGTGGTGGCTCATGCCTATAATCCTAGCAGTTTGGGAGGCCAAGGACAGGAGTCTGAGACCACCCTCAGCAAGAGCCAGACCCCATCTCTGCAGAAAAAATTTATCCAGGTGTGGTGGGGCATGCCTGTGGTCTGAGCTACTCAGAAGACTGAGACAGGATCGCTTGAGCCCAGGAGTTTGAGGTCGCTGTGAGCTGTGATGATGCCACTGTTCTCTAGCCCAGGTGATAGAGCTTCTATCTTAAATAAATACATACATATATACATACAGAAAATAAAAAGGTTAGGTTACCTAGTTTGGTTCCTATTAAATGGTGAAGAAATTAAAATTCAGACAAGATGAGAAGGTCTGAATAAATTAAATCCACATCCCTCAGTGGACTCCAGGAGGAAAAGGGGATTGGAGTGGAACAGGAACTAGGACTTAATAAGCACTGGTGTGCCAACCACTCTGCTAGGCTACCTGGACATGATAGTTTGTCTAATTTTGACCACTATCCTATGAAATAGGTACTTATCTCCATTTTACTTTAAAGAAAACAGGGTCAACATTTTAATGTAATATGCTAAAGTTAACAAACCTTATAAATTCTGGTGCTGGAATTTGAACCCACATGGACATAACTTCAAGACTTATACTCTCTCTAACAGCCAGTGTTACCCACCACATTAGGAGGGCAGGCTCTTCAGGAGAACTAGGAAGGACCGAGGAAGGAACTACTTGGGTTACAGTGGGAGACTGGATCTGGGTGCCCCTCCTCTGGGCATGGCTCTAGCCACCTGAGGACATCAAGGGGTCTGAGTTAAGGGGGATCTCCAGAGGAGCACCAAAGATTTACGCACAGCTGCACAATCTTTTGGGGGACCCTGAATGCACAATGCATATATTTAGCTAACAAGTGGCTACAGATAGGCCTGTCCACTTTGAATAAAGGTGTTTCTCAAAACTCCTCACAGTGATCTGACACCTACATTGTGCTACCCTTTCAAAAAACAATTCAAGTTTGGAGAAAAAAGGCAGGTGCGTGCGGTACTGGTTGTTTTTTTAATGTTCCATGAGAAAAAGCAGAACTTTGTCTCTGATGCACCCGCTTCCGACCCACAGCAGACATTTCTGACGTCTTGGCAGGGAAAGCAGCTTGAAGAGTGAGATGCCTCCCTTTAACACAGATCACCGACAGCAAAACAGAGCCGCCATCCCCCAAGGATGCTCCAGTGTCGGCTGATACTGATTTGCTGCTTTTTGTCCAATGAAGATATTAAGAAGGAACTAAAACAGAGCAAGGCTTGAAACGATTAAGATATCTGTGCTAATGTCCTGGAATGATATTAATGTCTATTATTTGGTTGGTCTTGGCTGGTGTGAAAGTGGTAGAGGCGTCTGTGGGGTTTCATGCCGCCTGTCAGATTGCTGGGTACAAAGTTTCAGCAAAGGTCCCCTGCGGCTGTCAGAAGAGCGCATCCCCATGTCACTGGCAGGTAAGACAACAGCTTTGTTGTTCAGAAGAGAATGGAATTACTCAAACTACAGGGCATCCACTGGCGACTTTTGGGACACCCTGTATTTTCAATCCTTTCCAGTTTAAACTTACAAATGTTTCTTTCAGATGTGTAAATACACTATTTTATACTGTGGCCTTATCATGACATAAGCTATTCTCTCCTACAGTTACTAGAACACACGCAGATACACTGACACCTGGCAGCGCAGCCCAGCACTTCACATGGGTCATCCCCTTTGACCCAACACTTCCCCTTCTAGGAATTTATCCTGGGGCAGGGAGGTGGGGGGAAGTGGGAGTGGGGGTAAGGGGGTGGAGGGAGGGAGATAAACTAAAAGCAGCATAAGGGTAAGCCCAAGGATATCCACCAGAAGGTGACGGTAAACAACTGGGAAACCTAAATGACCGTTAAAAGGCATTAACTTAATTATGGAAAATCGTATAGTAACATTCAGCCTTTAAAGTGATGTTGATAAGTCATGGAACATGTGCTTAAAATACTTAAGTATTTAAATATTCCCACTTAAAGTGGAAATAATAAGTATTAAAATACTTAAAGTGGAAGAGCAAGTTTTAAAAAAGTGTCTAGAGGACAATACAGTTTTGTAAAACCTACCTGCCAAGAACTAGCCTTGGGGGTTAGACATGAAGACGTTCCTATGTGTGGGACTGCAGGTGAAGCTTGTCTTCTTTGTATTATTCTCAATGTTTTACAGAACATGTTAAAATTCCATTATCAAAACACACAAACTGTTGCTCCTTCTTGAAAAATGAAGAGTTTTAAACTCCAAATTAGTTTTGTTCCTAACAATCTTGGCAGAAACTTAAGAACATAACTTTGAAGATACACTTCCCAATTTGTCAATCTGGTAGACAGCCAGATTGTCTAATAAGAGCAACAAAGTCACTGCTAACAGAGGTGTCCTAAGAACAAAGCTGCCAATGGAATAAGGCTTCACACTGAGCCCAATTGGCTGTGACAGAAAAGGGGTGTAAGCTGATTTGCCAGAGGGCAGTTCTGCCTCCTCTTCAAACTCTTGGGCTTCTTGGAACTGCAGGGATACTAGCTGGTAGTCTCAGACCCTGTCCACTGTCACTCAGCCAGTGTCCTAGCCAGTGTTTCTGACAGAGGACAGACCAGCCTCTGACTGTGGAACAGGAGCTCACTACCTTAGAGACTCATTCCATTGCTTCAGGGAACTGCTGGAAATACCACTTTATAATATGCCTAGACAACTGTTGCCTTGGGACTCACAGAAGTGTGCATTTAATAAGAATTAAATGTAAAAATAAGGATCTGAAAAGATATGTAAACTACTCATATATTACACTTTCTCTAAATGCTAAGAATTTCCATGACCTTTTCATATTTAGAAATTGTTAGAAATGATTTGTAGTACAAAGGATAATTCAAGCTTTTTCTATTTTCAGAAGACAGTTGACATGTTATCTAAAAGAACATTGATGATGTTGGGGCCTCTGACTAGTTTTACACTGAGCCTTCTTCTAACTTAATTAAAGATCACCGATCTTTTATATGAAAGCTATAACCAAATAGCCTAAGAATATGGGGAGGGGGGAGGGAGAAGGGAGGGGTGAATGGGTGGAGGGAGGGGGATTGGAGGGATCACTTCTGAGGTTTATCTTACAGGGGTACAAGTGAATCTTTCTAAGAGTAGAATGTGAACGTTTTAAAACAATAACTGAAAATGACATGAAGGCTGCTGTGTTGACCAGTTTGATGGAAGTATTTCGGATTGCATGTGAAAACCCCACACTGTACCCCAGAAGTGCATTAATGTACAGTTACCATTCAATAAAAAAAAAAAAAATCACTGATCTTCAAGATAGCTTCCAGTATCAGCCTTTAAAATTATTGTTCTAGGGCAGCTCAAAGGAGTAGGGCACTGACCCCATATGCCGGAGGTGGCAGGTTCAAACCCAGCCACAGCCAAAAAAAAAAAAAATATATATATATATACATATACATATACATACACACACACACACACACACACACACACACACATATATATGTATAGGTGAACCAATCAGGACTTGCACCACCTGTGATAAAAAGTCAAAACAACAGTGGCTTCAGAAATGTAGTTTTATTTCTCTCAAGTGCAGAAGTAGGTGGGCTGAGGCTCCTAGGACCCCTATGAGGTGTCAAGGGCTGAAGCTCCTATTAATTTGTTGCTCTACCCTGGTGAGGACTCATGATCCCAGATGGCATCCAGAGCTCCAGCCACCACCTCTTTATTTAAGCAGGCAGAAGGAATAAGCACTTCCATATCTTTAAAGTCATGTCCCCAAAGTTGCTGAGATACCTGGCCAGAACTGACATCTAGCTGCAAGGGAGGCTGGAAGGTAATCTTTCTGTGGCTTTGTGCCCAACTAAACATCCAAGTTCTGAAAGAGAGAATGCATACTGAGAAAGGCCATAGCCTCTGTCACAATGCACTTATGAAACATGCCAGGAATAAAAAGTAAACGTTAACTCTTCATCTCCCCCTTTGTGCAAGCACATATTTTGCTAGCAAAGTGGAACATTAATTTCTAAGTAGAGAATTTGCATTTTTCTCGATGTTTGAAGTATTTTATGAGAAACCGAGTAACAAACCCATAAGTACCTACCATCCAGAAGAAATGTTATCATTTTCTTTCAGATCTTTAAAAAAAAAAAAAGAAAAAGATGAGGTCTCTTACAGCCACACCCACTCTTCCCCTTCTGATTCCAAGGCAACTGCTTTTCTGAATGAAGTGTCTAAACTTTCCCACTGAAGTTTTTATACTTTCTGTATGTAAATGACATCAAGATAGTATTTTTAAAACCTGTGTAAATGGCATACATTTCATCTCCAGTGGCAGCTTGTTTTCATTCAAGGACCATCCACACTGACACTACCAATCAAGTTCATTCATTTGAACTTCTCAATTGTTTGCCATTTTATAAATAGACCATAACCTATCCACTTCCTTGCTCATGAGAATTTAGGTTATTTCCAACTTCTCCTCCACACAAACAACTCAGATGTGAGCATTCTTGTACATCTCCTTGAACATACTGCCTGGGTTTCTCTTAGTGCATTCTCAAGCTCTCATGAGCTTATGAGTCACCTGAAAAACCCTGTTAACCCCTGATTCTGATTCAGCAGAACCAACATAAGACCTGAGAGCTGCCAGGTTCTCCAGTGAAGCCCATGCTGCTACTCTGTGGTCCATGATTTGAGAAGTGAGATTCTAGGTCAGGGATTTTCACTAGGTCAGTAGTGTTCTTTGACAGGATCTTAGGTGTGTCTCAAAATTTTTTAAAGATCATTAATTATTTTTGAAAGAAGTTGGAAGCACAGTAATTATATTCTTTTACTCAGTTTTTTGATCAATATAATTTAAGTGTGCCATGAGATAAAAAAGTTTGAAAAATGCTGCTCTAGGTTTAGACTAGAATTGCTGGGTTGTAGAGTATGCATTCAACTTTCTTACACATCCTCACATTAAACCAACTTTTGCTCCATACACGTGGAAGTGTTTCCCTTTCTCCATCCTCACTAACACTTGATCCTGTGACTTTTACCTTTTTGTCAATCTGAAAGCATGAAATAAAATCATAAATCCTTAATTACCAGGACAATAATCACCTTTTCGCATTTTCCAACTAATCAAGGCTTTTCCATTCATATAGCTTGCCCATTTTTCTAAGGAAGCAGTTGTAAGCATGGTCCAAGGACCCTGGTAATCCCCCGAGATCCATTCAGGGGGTCTGCAAGGCCTCTTTTTCAATTACCTATCCACGTGAGGCTGGATTTTCTTCTTCAAATACTTTAACTGAGACACACAGCAACATGATTGCAAAAGCAGGCATGAGAATTCACCTGTCTTTTATTAAGCTGAACATTAAAGAGATTTATAAAAATATAAAACAATGCCATACTTCTTAAGCTTTTGTTTTAAAAACTAGTTATTTTCTATAATTAATAAGTATTTTTTCTAAATATTTTAAAATTTTCTCTATTCTAATTCTAATAAACATCAATAGATATAACCCATATAGCACCAAAACTATTTAAGGGTCTCAATTTTTAATAGTATAAAGGAGTCTTGAGACCAAAAGGTTCAGAATGGCTGTTTAAATGCATGGCTGTCATTGTCTAATTGATTCTGTACGAGGTTCTTTTGTTTTTTTTAAAGTATTCTAGATACTAAACCTTTGACAGTTATGTGCACCGCAAACATTTTTTCCCTGTCTGTAATTTGTCCTTTTACTTATGGTGTCTATTGCTCTACAAAGTCTTAGTTCTAATGTAGTCCTATTTTCCTATAGACATGTGTTTATGCTCCTTAAAGAAATCTTTCCCTTTTGCAAAGTCAAGATAAATTTTACAGACTTCTCATTTAAAAGTTTTGCTTTTCATATTTAGGTTTTCAATCCATCTGGTTTATTTTGGGGGAAGGCTGAAAAGTTGTACATACTGTATTTTCATCATAAAGACAGCTCGTTCAATCTGTCAAAAAATCAAGTTCCCATATACACATGGGCCTGTTTCTGGGCTCTTTATTCTCCCCAGAGATCTACTGACGGATCTATTCTGGAACCAATCACATATTGCTTTGATTTTTTTACAGCTTTATAATGTTTGTTTTGTTTTGTTTTTTTGAGACAGAGTCTCACTATGTTGCCCTCGGTGGAGTGCCACAGCATCACAGCTCACGGCAACCTCAAACTCTTGGGCTTAAGCAATTCTCTTGCCTCAGCCTCCCAAGTAGCTGGGACTATAGGTGCCGACCACAATGCTGGCTATTTATTTGTTATAGTTGTCATTGTTGTTTAGGAGGCCTGGGCTGGGTTTGAACCCACCAGCCCTGCTATTGGTGGCCGGTGCCTTAACCACTGAGCTACAGGAGCCCAGCCAATGTTCTTTCATATTAACAGAAGTCCATACCTCTCCCGCTTGCTCTTTTTCAAAATATTTTGCTTCTTCTTAAAAGTAATGTTTTATCCCACATGTAACATATTTTGGGGTATAACAGAAGGACTATTGGGCTTCCTGTGCTATGAAACAAGAAATCTGACAATCATCTCTATTCTCTCTCACCAATGCCAAGAGCCTATAATTTTAGTATAAAGACATTATATAAACTCAACAGATAAAAAATGGGCTAATTCGTATTGAGTAGTGGCACTTCAGCATTGCAGATTATAGGAAACTGAACTTGCACAAAAAAGAAAATAGAAATACAAGGGTTAAAAGGTCCTATTTATTATTTTGTGTTGAAAGTTGCGCTAGAATCAGTACCACAACACGGAACATTCTCAAGGTTTCATTCTAAAATGAAACTATAGCTTGTTACAAAAATTTCATTTCCTATATGAGTTAAATAATAACTTCAGAGATAATCTTATAAAAGTAGTAGTTTCCAATCTGGAAATTCTGTAAGGGAGGATTTAGAAAATTAAAAACTTCTGATAAAATCCTTCTATAAGTCTTGTCATTATTCCAAAACATCAACTTTGCATCTCCAGCAACCAATAGGTCATTCTGAAGTGAAGGACCTTCCACTAACTCGGTCACAGTTCTGCTTCTTCACTTTTGTGACCAAAGTCAGGAATCAGGAAAGGCTTGGCTGAGGCTAAGGATGCTGCTTCTGTTTTGGAACAGGGAATGTCTAAGTGGGCCGTAGGTGACCCCCAGCTTTGGAGCCATTAAATGAACATAGAGAAAAAACGGGATTTCCCAATCCTCTCCTCCTAAAACCTTCCTTCCGCGTATTTCCAGACCTGAGCTAACTTCAATGAAGACAGGTAGTTAGCACTGACCTTTAATGAAATAAATAGAAAATATATTTTAGAAAACTACTTTACCTCAGACAAAATATCTGCAAATTCACCAAAAATGATATTTTACCCTTGGCATAATATATATTCCTGTTTTCCTCTTCAGAAACAGATTTAGGAAGCAAATTCCTATAAAAATTAATTCACTTTTAATTAACATGTATGCTTCTGTCTGCAAATATTTTAACTGAAAAAGATTTCACTCATTTAAATTCAACAATATTTTGTATGAAGCCTTTGTGTTCAAAGAATGCCTTCACATATACTATTTTGACTTCCACAATGATCCCTACGTGATAAACGGAGACAATAGTTTGCTAAGAACTGTGTTAAGAGATAAGGGAAATGAAGTTCTGAGAAGGTCTATCATTTCTCAGCATTACGCAGGATTAGACATGACAACTGATGTCAATCTGAATAAAAGTGGCAAGTAACTCCAAATACTCATATGAAGCATAAACAAATTGAATACCTGCATGGTCTGTACAAGGGACAGTAAAGAAGGCCAGAGGGACATTTGTAGGCCATTCTCTGCCTTTCAGATGACTTCATATTTTCTATTATATGTATAATAACATGTCTACTATATGTATACTAACATGTCTTTCTGTTTAAGAATATTCCTATTCATAATTATGGCCAATTCATCTAGTTCAGATTAGAGGAAGGTAGAAAGTGTTCAGATGAAGCCTGGGAGAAGAAATCAGAATATACAAAACTGTCTGGTAATCCTCTTGAAGAGATCAAGAGGGGTGGGAGGGCAGAACTACTGTAAGGAATCAATGATAGAAGTTAGTGAGGAATAAAAAGGTATGCAAGTAAACAGACTTATCTAAACGGAAAAGAAAACAATTTAAATTAAGGTTCAAATGTGTATTTTTAAGTTAACACCACAGGATGAACTGGATTATCAAGCCCTTGCCCTTAGGGACTCTGGCATTTCAGAGCTTATACGTAACCAAAGAATTGTTCATTTGATGATTCTAGGATATATGGAAAGTAGTAAGGTCACTGAACAGAAAGTATATGTTTCAAGCCAGTGAGTTTGAAGTCACTTTTAAGACCCACTGCCTACTTAATCCATCCTAAATAAAAACTGCCTCATCACTGATCAATGTACTTGGTTACACTCAATTATAACGATTCTCCATTTTTCTTTTAATATTCATCATTGCTACAAAATAGACGGCATAAGTATTAGCCCTATCCCCAAATATTTCATTAAGAAAGTTTTTCTCCACTGAATGATGGAAAAAAGCAGAATAAACCTTTTGAAAATAGTGAAGACAAAAAACTCAACGAAGAGCACCTCCCTTGTTAAAGGCAGTAAACACTCTGGACCATCTGCTACCTGCTCCGTCAGACTTTACAGCTGTCATCGTGCCTAGCAAGGAAGTGCCATGTAAACTAATTCGCTTCCACCTCCACAATCCAAATTGGAGCCAAAAACCAAAAGATGTCTCTTGGTGATAACTACAAGTAAAATATCAAATTACAACAACACACTCAAACCTTTAAGGGATTATTCTTGAAAGACATTATATATGTTCAATTCGTTTCTACCTACCACTGTAATCAACAGCTGGTTATTCGGAAAAAAAAATTAAAATCAGAATTGGAGTCATGGTGTCGGGTAGAAAAAAAATCTATAATGAATTTAAAGAGAACTAAGTTTTTGCCAGATTATGAAGCATAAAAAATACAAAATAATTAAATAAATTAATAATACTTAGTGTGCAATTCACAAAATAAAGCAGAAAGGGGCACTTGTTATGTGTTAAAATAATTTAATTCTCCCTGTACATTTCTGTCCACATGAACCAGCAGCAATCCAGAATACACACTTTACAGTATTTACCTGTTCTGAGACATTCAAGTCAATTCAGATGGCAAAAGTAGAATTCAATCACTAATGAAATGTTTAAAAAATATATATTAAACAAAAAAAATGCTTTTATAAGTAAAAAATAATCTTCCACAATGCAATAAATTGCAGATCACTGAAATTTTAACTTTTTGGATGATTTCAGTTCAGTTTTTTGGTTTCAAAATCCAGATAGTAAAAAAAAAAGAAAATGTGCAGGCAGAATTTCTATCTGTTTTTGCGTTTTTCCTTCTTGCTTCGACTACTTGTGACACTGTTTAAAGATGATGACGAAGGAGCTCTTGCATGACCTGTGGCTTTCAGATGTTCAAAAAGTTTATTCCGAGATGGAAATTCACTATGGCAGGTTGTACAGCTGATAAGGACATCAGTCTAAGAAGGGGAGAAAATCCATAAATAAAAGTATTATCATCTAAAAATAGCATTTTATGTTTTAATGTCAAGATTAAGCATAAACAAAAGCAAAGAAAGATATTTTAGTAACAGCTACCAAAATAGGCTCAACAAAGGCAGCACGACCCACCCTGTCAACTTCAAGGACCTGGGACTTTGACTAGCACAGCTCCAATGGATTAGAATGGACAGAGTCTGTGCTTCACAGTCTTCAGAACTTAACACACGTAACTCTTCTCACCGAGGCTTTAGATTGCAAAGTAATGGAGAAGACCACAGTAACTGTTCTTCTAGTACAGTCTATCATTCCCAATGTGCTTCTCTTTACTTTAAAGAAAAACCAGTAGTGGTTTATATATAAATTCAGCACCCACCAAGTAGAGCTGCTGATGGACCCACACCATTGCAGGTTTCACTGAATACACATTCACATCGTTAAACCCAGTATGACTTAAGCAAGGTCAACTAAAGAGATGGGAAAATGATTTTGACCTACCACTGTCTGTGGTTCAGCAGGTACTTTGACAGTTTTCTTCGTATCTTTGGTTTTCTTTCCTTTGGGTTTAGGAACACTAGAAAATAAAAGAATTCAGTGTAATCCCCAAATAATGTGCCCCTTTTAATAGTCATCTTGCTCCCAAGAACACTCAAAATAGTGACTGAGATGCACCTTAAATTTAATTAATCTTCATATCTGAAATTCATAATTTCATATCTGAAATGAAGAGAGCAACTGTAGGAATCAAACTAAATTTAGCTTCAAAATTAAATCAAATTTGGCATAAAAATTAGGTAGTTTTCATTACATAATTGGATAATTACATAAAAGAAGACCCCTGAAGTATCTTTAAACATCCATACAGTGTTTTCATAAAAAGAAACGCACTTAATACTCCATTTATTATAGCAAAACCATCTTCAGAACCTACCAGTAGTAGCCATAAGACATCTATGACATTAAGTGTGGTTTAAGTCTGATACCAACATTTCAACAAACCCACAGATGAGAAAAATAAACTTTGTAATGCATTTTTTCCATAAAATTGAATTTGTTCAATATGAGGAATTTATTTTTATTAAGAAATTATGGCTTTCTTCCTATTTGAGGGGTTTTCCCCCCACTGTACCCTTTAAATCAGAAACTGACAGCCAGTGTGGTCGGCTTCTCCTACTCTGCTTGAACTCTTGAACATTCTCTACCGAACCTCCATGAGTTTTAATCTTCCATCACTTGTGCTACCAAATTCATAAGGCAAAAGTCTTGCACCTACACTTATGAAGCAGACGGGGTAGATTACAGTGAATAAGTTATGATGATGCTTCTAAGCGCTTCATGGGTATACTATCTTTTAAGCAAAAATCAGTGGTCTGGCTCAGCGCCTGTAGCTCAGCATCTAGGGTGTTAGCCACATATACCAGAGCTGGCAGGTTTGAACCCAGCCCAGCCCTACTAAAGAACAACTAAAAAATAGCTAGGCATGGTGGTGGGTGCCTACAGTCTCAGCTACTTGGGAGGCCGAAGCAAGAGAATTGCTTAAGCCCAAGAGTTTGAGGTTGCTGTGAGCTGGGATGCCAGAGCACTCTACTGAAGGTGAGATAGTGAGACTCAGTCTCACCAAAAAACAAACAAACAAAAAAAACCTCAAGGGTCTATGTTGAGTTAAATGGCCTACACATTCAAAAGATGCAAATTAGGAGTACAACATGACATTATGCAGTATTCAACCAGCTTTGAAAACATCAAGAAAAGGACACGATAGCATAAAAGAGAACAGGTAACATACTAATTTACAAAATAGCATCACAGATATGCCACAGATATGTTTAGGGAAATTTAGAGTAATATGCCTGGCAAACAGTTTATCATATGATGAAAGATAGCTACTCTATGAAGACAATATCTAAGACCTTCATTTAAAAGAAAAATACTGGGCAGCACCTGTGGCTCAAAGGAGTAGGATGCTGGCCCCATATACCCGAGGTGGTGGGTTCAAACTCCACCCCAGCAAAAAAAAAAAATTCTACACACACACATTTTTTAATGAATCAGTTCTCAGCAGACAGCCCCCAAGGTCCACACCACTCCAGGGAGGCAGCAGAGGCACCCAGCAGAGAGGCCAGAATGTCCGGGGGTGGGGCGTGTGCTGTGTCCACCCACCCCTGCCATTCCTCAGTAGTGAAGACGTCACTGGAATTCTCTGAATCCTTTTCTCACATCAGTAAAATGAGAAAACTGAACTATTAATGTATCAGTGGTTACACAAGTCTGAGAATCCTTTTTCTTCCCCCAAATGAATTCTCACGTGGAAGTAACACGGAAAGCAAATGAAGAAATTCTAGCTCTAGATAAAGAAGAGCTCAGGGGCCCACAGTGCCCTCTTGGCTCACCCTTCACGCCTGGCAAGCAACACAAGTCACCTTTACAGAACACTAAGGCCATCGGCTAGATGGCCAGGCGCTTTCAAGCTGTCAGGCAGACAGGAATTAAACGCCAGCTTTTCCATTGACCAGCTTTTGTCCTTCTGCAAGTCACTTAAGCTGAGATTCAGTTTCCCCATATAAAATGGGAACAAACACCACATCAGAGTGAAATAAATGCGAATTTCCCCTTCCAGGTTTCTACTCGCCCAAGTTCTTCAAAGCTTGGACACCCAAGTTTTGTGCAGTCCCTCAGCTTCCTGCTTCACAGCCAGAGCCCTAATGTCGGCCTCAGCCTTGTCTGTGTCCCTCACTGCCACTGCCTAAATTCCCGAACCCACGGCGTGTACCCAGCAGCCCATCACTGTTGCTTTGGCATTAAACACTTAACTCCTGCTCCACTTTACGCCGTCACTTTCACTCTTTTTCGTTGTCCTATAATGACAGGAACCCAAGGCTACTTACTGTTCAGATCTGTTCTCAAAGAGCAAGAAATGATTTTCTATTGCAGAGAACAGAGGAGATAGAGACAAGAAAGTCAGACAAGGAGCAGGAAGCAGGGGGCAAGGAGCGGCTATCTCCCCAGTGAGCCTGTCCCCATCCCCCACCATGGCCTTGTGCAGCCCAGGAGTCCGGGGCTCCTTCTAGTAGGAAGGTTGCAAGCTGCTCCTGTGTATCCTGACAACCCTGCGGTGCCCGATTCAGGCTGTCACCAGCACGCAGAAGTCTTGTTCTCATGACAGCATCAAGAACTGCTCATCCAGGACAAAATAAGAACCATGGCAGGAAGCAATAATGGCATTCAAGTGACTTCTTTCTGATTTTGTCACGTTGCTGAAATGATAGAGCACATTTCTCTAGCACTGTCTGTCTAACACACTTCCTCTAATTCATCTGTGGGAGTCGATGTCTGCACATATGTACACAGATCTCTATCTTACTTTATTCAGTCATGGAAAGGAGATCACATTTGATATAGGACAGGCTGTCCTTGCTGTTAGTACTCAGTAATTATGAAACATGCAACTCTGACCGACCTTTTAGCTTCACTTTTTGCATCATCACATGGTTCAACGGTCTCTGTGACGCCAACATTTTCTTGGGAACTATTTTCCAATTCTTTGGCATTGTCTTGATTTAAGTTAGGATCTTCTGGGTCAATTTTTACTCTTTCTCCAGTTCCATTTTCATTGAAATTGTCGTCATAATCCTAGGTAGTAAAACATTGATACCATTACAAAAAAAAAATGCCACGATCCTACGGACGAGTTACGCTGCCAGGTGGTTACAAACGACGGCAATGCCCTGTGTGCTCCAGTAGGAGTACGCTATCCAGGAACAAAAGGGAGAAGCGGGCAAATTAAGAACACGGACACTCACGTTAGAGACATTAAATTGGGAGAAAAGTGGAAACAATCCAAATGTTCGATAAGTAAATGGTTGAATTTATAAAGGAAAATTTTGAAGGGCTTAAAAACCACTTTTTCCTAACATATTAGTCAATTATGTAAAAAATACAAGATGTTAGCAAAAATTGAAGACGGAAAATTATACATACAGTTGAATCACAATTTAATTCACTATTAAGTACTCTCTACAGGTAGAATTAAGGATGATTTTTATACTTTCATTTTCCAAAGGATCAGCAATGAGCAACTATCACGTCTACGGTCAGGAAAAAGAACAACAAACAAGCATTACAGATGAAAGATGCCTCCCAAACATACCTTTACTAACTTCAGCTGTCTGCCTTTGTTTAAGTTTTTGCTACCTTTGTGTACCCTCACCCCTCACTCCCCTTCTCTTTCTCCACAAAAGGTTTCTCCCCTGAACTATCTGAAAGGCAGCTGCAGACAGATGTGAGTCTTGCCACGCACGTCTAAGAACAAAAATATTCTCTGACAGATACACGCAACTCTCTACACTCAAGGAATTTTACACTTATATTGTCTTTTACACAATCCTCATTCAAATTTACCACTTGATCCTTTTTCTGTAATCCCTGACAAGAGATTAATTTAGAATCACAAGCTGCTTTTAGTTATTGAATCTCCTTAATCTCCTTTATTCTAGAACAGTCCCACTTGTTTTTTCTTTCATAACAGTTTGATGACTGTTTTATAAAATGTCCCATAATTCAGCTATGTCTGATGGTTTCCACATGATTAGATTCACATTTCTAGCAATGATACTACAAAAACAAGACTGAGAGGCAAAATGTCAGTTCATCACATCTTTCAGTGATAATAAGTTTGATTGTTTGGTTAGGGTAGTATTGCCAGATTTTCTACTGTAAAGTACCTTTTTCCCTTTTTTGGTAATCTAGAGGTTATAACTTTGAGACTGAATATCCTATTCCCAATAACCATTCACCTGATGAGTTTGGCACCTATTCATCAATAGACTTTTGTCTAAACCATTTATTAACACTGGCAGCTAGAGAATAGTGATCTTCTACCTCTGTTACCTGTGCCATCTGCATTTGTAATAACTCATTCTTTTATAACAATAGAGTTTTCTGTCTTTCTCCAACTCTTTTTTTAAACTCAGTATAGATACAAAAATCAATGTATAAAAATCTGGCTTGGCGCCTGTGGCTCAAGTGGCTAAGGCACCAGCTACATACACCTAAGGTGGCGGGTTGGAATCCAGCCCGGCCCGCCAAACAACAATGATGGCTGCAACCAAAAAATAGCTGGGCGTTGTGGCAGGCGCCTGTGGTTCCAGTTACTTGGGAGGCGGAGGTAGGAGACTTGCTTAAGCCCAGGAGTTGGAGGTTGCTGTGAGCTGTGATGCCATGGCACTCTACCCAGAAGGACAGCTTGAGGCTGTCTCCAAAAAAAAAAAAAAAGAAAAAGTATAAAAATCTATCACCATATTTCTTTGGATGACTCAAATTGCCCCAGATTTGTGGGCTGGGTCCTGAGTACTTTTTTTTTTCTTTTCTTTTTTTTTTTTTTTGAGACAGAGTCTCATTATGTCACCTTCCATAGAGTGCCGTGGCATCCCAGCTTAAACTCTTGGGCTTAAGCAATTCTCTTGCCTCTGCCTCCCAAGTAGCTGGGAAAACAGGCACCCACCACAACATCTGGCTATTTTTTTGTTGTAGTTGTCATTGTTGTTTAGCAGGCCTGGGCCAGGCTGGAACCCAGCAATCCCGGTGTATATGGCTGGTGCCCTAGCCACTGACTTATGGGCTCCAAGCTGGTCCTGAGTACTTTCGACATTTCCTCATCAGCTTTGGAGTACTTCCTCAGTTTTCAGCATAAGATGTTTTGGGCTCACCTTCGACTTTGAAATCAGCCATTCTTCCAAGGAGCAAGCCTGCTTCCTTTTCGTGGGAAAGGGAACTTAGAGACTAAGATGTGTACTAACACGTCTGCTGAGGGGTGCTACTTTTAGGTCCTCACTACACACACCACAACATACTTGCCATCTTTAAACCATGAGCGTATAGCAATATCTCCAATTCCAGTCTAGCACACAGTATTCTTCCTTCTTTCCCCTAATCTATATGGGCATTTTCCTTTTCCCACAAAGAGAATCTGGTTCCCAACATTATTACATTTATTCATCTGCTCCATCTTACAGTAATACACAAAATGGTTTCAGCAATACCACACCAATATTACAAAAAACCTAATTAAGATTTAATGTTTTTGCAGTTAATTTTGTCTTTCAGCTATATCCCTTGGAAAGTATTCAGAGTACTGTGTTAAAAAGTTACTTGAATTAATTCTTCTTTCCTATTAGCTAGGGCCACTTGTTTCTGTTTACATTCAGTATTAATTTTTGCGGGGGGTGGGGGGGGGTTTCTTTTACTATCCTTGTTGGCTTACGCAATTTTTTCCCAGTCTGAAGCTTCTAGATACTCAGTATTTCTGCCCCTGCTCTTTCGTCCATCAGCACATGTCTCCACACTGCCTTTCCTTTCACTGAGAGCTTAGAATAGATCAAGGAAACTGCTACATGAAACTTGATGTGAACCTGATACCACTGAAACATAAACAAGAGGTGCCAAAAGGACTACAGCTTTGGAGAGGAAAAAATGGGTGGTCCTTTGAAGTATTTTTGTCAGTAAGAAAACCTAATGGATGTACTTATGACTGCAATCAATAGAATCTACCCTCCACCAACTGAAGTACGATGGCCCTGGGTTAAGGATAAATCCCTCTCCAGTTTACTTAGTTCTTATTGTATAGACAAACATAAAGAGAAAGTATTCTAAACTAATGATTATAAGGTGTTTGGATGGATCATGGTAGGAGTCGATTATAAATGAAATACATACTGCTATGTGGTTTTATACTTAAAGCAAAAAGTTACAAATTATAATTTTAGCTCATGTGTCATGTACCATTTTCAGAACAGGAAACTGATAAACTCTATCAAATATTATAATCATTTGGATAAATATGCCAAATCTAAAGCTTTTAAAAAAAGTTCATCACATGACTTAAGTTTTCTTAAAAACACTTAATATCTAATATAAATTAATATAACTAGATTATGTAAAAATGGTACAAAATCAATTCCACCCTCTTTAGAACCACTAATAGCCTTAGTAAAATAGACCAACTCACTCTGTTCTTATAGGTTCAGAGACGTTCACAAGATTGTTACACTAGTGTAATTAACATGATGCCATTTGATTTAAAAATAATCTTTAAGACAGAGATTGAACTTGGACTCCAGCTTGAAGTATTTAAGCTAAGCCCCTGAATAACAAATATTTTTTCAAGAATCACAACCATTACACGTTTCTAACTAAACATTCCCTTTGGAATATTTCATTTATGTGGTTGACAGGATAAACACACGTATTATATAATGATTAACCCCCAGATTTTCATATTTCCCAATTTTAATTGTTGTCTTGACTTTTTAAAAAGTCCTGTCATGAGATGTATCCAATTTTTTAAAATATGGTCACTCAGCTAATTCATACCAAGGGAATTCTACATGGAAAATTCTTAAACACACTGGCAATAGTAAGTAAGTTGGTTTTATATAAAGAGAAGAAAGCACTGAAAAAGGAAAATATTTTCAATTCCTTTCAATCAATCTTAAAATCAATATAAAATTATGGGGTGAATGTCCCTCTCCTTAATACAGACCATACTGAACAAAGAAAAAGCACTGTGACTTTACAGTTGGTATTTAATGATAATAAAATCTCTTCAACATACCTGGGCTGGCTTCTGTTTCTTTTTCTTCTGCTTTTTAGAAAGCCTAAGAGCAAATATAAATCAAAATGTCAAATACTTAATGTTGTGAGAGTCACATAAAAACTGAACTGAAAAGAAAAAACACTGAACAAGTAGTAATATAAAAATATTAAAAATATTAAAAATATTTAATATCATAAAGCATTAAATGGAAAATAAAATATTCATATTGTTACTTCAGAGACTAGTAACAGATAGTTGTGATTCAACAGACAGTAATTAGTGTATCAACTGCCTACGTATAAAACCGCTTTTAACACTGTCATAATGTATTCTAGAAAAATTACATTGCATCTTTACCCACTTTGCCACTATAACGTTCTATAACGTTCCATTAACTAGAAAAGAATAATGAAAATAAAGAAAATACTAAAGTAACGAAGTAGCTTCCTTAGGATGAAATAGTGTTTCCATGTGACTGCTACTTGTATCTAAGGATATTAGTGGGAGAAATACTTTTGTTTTGGTGCATCTTCCATTTCTTCCTCAGAATTGTCATTCAATGGATTTTCATCAAATTGAGGTCCTGAAAAATTTTCTTCCTCCTCTTCCAACTGTTGTTTTAACAAGGCAACCATTTCCCGATGTTTCTTGGACTTCTCATGATTCTTCATGCTGAAGGAACAATCTGATGTTAGTAGCTACATCAGGATGAATTCATTATGTGCCCACATAAGTTGCCTGATAACTACAAGCAAGTTAAAGTGCACTTTTTTCCCATTAAGCCAAATGTTAGTTTATTTCAGACAGAACACTGTGAAGATTCTTCAGCCACTAACTCTATGCCAGCAGCTCACATGCATTCCCTACTTTCTCTGTCCTTTTAGGTCTACACATTTTCTTTCTTTTTTTTTTTTTTCTGCCCAAATTCTGTACTTAATATTTTACTCTTTCAATTCTTATGAAAGCCTTCTCAACTTGTTCCCTTTTAATTCCTTAAGTGCTTCTAGGCCATGCTGCTGGCTTTGAGAGACCACTGGAAAATCACAAGACGCACATTTTCAACTTTAATAGGAAGACCCCTGGACTAGAGAAATGGTGATGGGAGGGCTTGAAGTATAAGAGCAGTTTATCTTCTTTTGCTTTTTTTTTGGCCAGGGCTGGGTTTGAACCCGCCACCTCTGGTATGTGGGGCCGGCACCCTACCTTTGAGCCACAGGCACCGCCCTTCTTTTGCTTTATTCAGCAGCTGTTTTTCACCTCTCAAGAGAGGTCTCCCTTCTCACTCCCACCACTCTAAATATAAGTGATAGATATAATATTTCTACCTCTCTGTCCAAAACTCTCTGGGCAATGTCTATTTTACTATGTCTACAGGCAACTAAAAAACTTCTCACAAAACAGAGCTGACAACATCGGCTGCCAGAGTTAGACCAACCAGAAAGCAGGAAACATGTGCTACTATCTACTGTGTTTCATCTGTTCAGATGCTTGGTATTCTAGTTTTGGTTGCTACTTTTCCTCCCCACTAAAATTCTTCTTTATATCAAACTCCCTTTGAGAAACTGGAACATCTGTGTCAGAAAGTAAAAGTTCAAGCAAATGATGAGGATGCGTCAAACAGACATAAGAGCTGCTTCAGGGAACTCTCCTAAATCAAATCTGGAAGAATTTGAGCATGAAAAGGATAGTAACAAATTATCACTAAAAAAAAAATCCATATATTCATACCAAAAGATAAACAAGCGGATAAAAGAGAGGGCCCCTGCTTGTAGCAGAGGGTCGAGGGCTGACTGACAAATGTGGAAGGGATGCTGGGAGAGTATCATTCTGCAACCATCTCAGTGTGGATCAGTACAAGCTAAAACCATTAACAGATGCTATAACCAGGAGGGACAATTTTTTTTTTTTTTTTTTTTTTTTAGAGACAGAGTCTCACTTTATCGTCCTCAGTAGAGTGCCGTGGCATCAGAGCTCACAGCAACCTCCAACTCCTGGGCTTAGGTGATTCTCTTGCCTCAGCCTTCCAAGTAGCTGGGACTACAGGTGCCCACCACAATGCCGGGCTATTTTTTTGTTGCAGTTTTGCTGGAACCCAGTTCGAACCCGCCACCCTCAGTATTTGGGGCCAGAGCCCTACCCACTGAGCCATAGGCACCACCCCAGGAGGGAAATTTTTATCAGAATTTTGCACAGCTTTAGTTTCTCCTCACAAATTAAGCATGCTACAAGGGAAACTTAGCTGCAAAGGTAAAAAATGCTAACTCTACAGTAGAAAAACTGAATGATACCCTGACTGAATGAGCAAAATTACCAACACTCCTCAGCAGCACTCAGCTATAAGCCCCCGAGAGCAACACAGGATGCTCGTGCAGTATCCCACTTTAACTGCACTACCTGACTTGAACCATGAGGAAGGACCTGATCTCAACATGAGAAGTACTCTAAGAAAAAAATATTTTAAAGGACTAGTATACTTCCAAAATGTAAATGACATGTAAGATTAAGACAAGGGAAATGGGGGCCGCGTCTGTGGCTCAAAGGAGTAGGGCACTGGCCCCGTATGCCAGAGGTGGAGGGTTCAAACCCAGCTCCGGCCAAAAACTGCAAAACAAGGGAAATGTTCCAGATTAAATGAGATGAGAGTAGAAAATGAGACTAAATAGAGAGTATAATACAGCATCCCAGGCTGGATTCTGAACTGCAGAGGGGAAGTGCTCCACAGGATATAATGGAAGGGTCAAATGACAAAAATGAAACACGAGCAGTAATTAAGGTACCACATCAATGCTATAATTTCCTAAAGTTGAGAGCTACATTTTAGTTATGTAAGAGAATATCCTATTCTTAAACTTGCTTTCAAATTATTCAGAAAAAAGACACCATATCTGTGTGTGCACATAGAGAGAACATCTGCAAATATTAGCAACAGTTTGCTAAGTGTCTAGACTATATTCTTGGAACTTTGTGTGACATTGTTTCCGAATTAAAAAATAATTTGTGACATTTCCTTCATCGTTGCTTTTTGTTTTCTTGCTTATTTCTAACTTTCTTGCCTCTCTCTACTCTTACCCCTTATGATCTCTCCCTTGGGGTTACAGGGTGATGATTTTATTTATGTCTCATCCCCACTCTCAATTTATCCTTTCGTCCTAACTGCATAAGCTGTTTTGCTCATTCAGCTCTCATTGGCTTTCTCCCCTTCATCCTTTTTAATACTTCTGTCATTGTTCATATAAGATAAAAAGCTTCTACTTCTTTAAATATACTCTAGGCAGGACAGGTTTAAAGGTGGCAGCACCAGCCTACATGGGACAGTGATGGTTGAATTGAGTCTGACATTAATTAGCAACAGAGGGAGGTAATTAGATGTGGTCTAGCACCCTCAGATGATGACTTTTTTGTCAACAGAAGCAACAGCTCTTTCTGAAGACAGTGCAAGTATTTAAAAGGCAGCTACTACATAGGAACATTGGGATGAAAGACCATTGGCACAGGTGGCGCCTGTGGCTCAGAGGGTAGGGTGCTGGCCCATATACTGAGGGTGGCGAGTTCAAATCCGGCCCTGGCCAAACTGCAACAAAAAAAATAGCCAGGCATTGTGGTGGGCACCTATAGTCCCAGCTACCCAGGAGGCTGAGGCAAGAGAATCACCTAAGCCCAGGAAATTGGAGGTTGCTGTGAGCTATGACACCTGAGCACTATATGGAGGGTGATAAAGTGAGACTCTGTTTCTAAAAAAAAAAAAAAAAGAAGAAGAAGAAAAAGAAAGAGCATTGGTACAAAAGACTTAACTGGTGGTTCCAATCCCTCTTCCCTCACTGCTGGACAGGAATCCCCAAAGACAACATGGTGGGTGTGTTGGAGGGAGCTAGTGGTCAACTGCTATTAGCATATTCTTTTTAGGACTTTTCAAAATGTAACAATTCACCTCAAAAGATGAGTGCAAAGATATTAAACTTACGCCTTTTCCGTCTTGAAAGATCTGTCACATGCTGGGCAGTACAGGTCGTCATAGAGCTCAGCATCCTCGGCCTCATCACTCTCCTTCCCTGTGAGAGAAGCCTCTGGTAAGAACGCTGTTTGGTTAGAAGGCAAATCTAAAATATGTTAACAAGTTACATCTCTTTAGTAAGGAGCTAAAGCTGGTCACAGATTAGAAAGTAAATTTCTGTATTTCTTTCCAAAAAAACCAATAATGCCATCAGGATTTGAGTTGGCCGCTTAAAAGCAGGACTGCATCACAAGGGAAGCTTCCAAGTAAATCCCTTTGCTTTACAAGTCTTTCAAGTTCTTTTCATCGGTCTACTTAGAAGAAGAGTCAAAAATTTCTCAAAGTTCTGGGTGTATGGGCAGTGCCTGTGGCTCAGTGGATAGGGCATTGGCCCCATATACTGAGGAGGGCAGGTTCAAACTGGGTCCCAGCAAAACTGCAACAGAAAAATAGCCAGGCATTGTGGTGGGTGCCTGTAGTCCCAGCTACTTGGGAGGCTGAGACAAGAGAATTGCCCAAGCCCAAGAGCTGGAGGTTGCTGTGAGCTGTGACACCACAGCACTCTACTGAGAGTGACAAAGTAAGATTCTGTGTCTTCAAAAAAAAAAAAAAAAAGGTGCTGGGTATAAGCTCAGTTTAAAAAAGCAAATGCCCCTTTAACAGCCCTGCCATGAAGCAGTTTTCTCAAAAAAGTTTTTTTTTTGTTTTTTGTTTTTTTCCAGTTTACCACTTGAGTAAGATTTGGTCTGCAACTGCAATCTACTCTTCAATGCTTAAATAAACTTAAGCTTACGACATTCCATCAGTGTAAGACAAGCCATAAAAGAGCATATTACACATAAGTTTAATGTTATCTTTACAAACCTGAAATTCTTTGCACAATCTCATATTTTACTTTTAAAGAAATAAACAAGCAAATTGAGTAAGGACGGGTATCACTAAGGACGGGTATCACTTCCATAGTCTACATTTTGGTTAAGTAATATTAATAAAATTCTGAAAAATAATCTCAACTGAAATCATAAATGACCAAAATATATCTTATCTGGCATTAATGTTTAGTATACGGTGTTATTTTCCAATTGTAGCATGTGTACACTTTCAATATATTATATACACAATATAAACTTTAATTAATCAAATTAATGCTGGATTTGAAGAAATCTGGATCTA
Organism: Galagoides demidoff; assembly: GCA_963574575.1. Classification (NCBI taxonomy): domain Eukaryota; kingdom Metazoa; phylum Chordata; class Mammalia; order Primates; family Galagidae; genus Galagoides; species Galagoides demidoff. The sequence continues at coordinate 5,009 of CAUYQV010033648.1, read as the reverse complement.
GAAATGGTCAAATGTTCTCAGGCACATCCCATAGCTTCTTGGAGTCCTAGTTTCCTCATCAGTAAAACGGAGATAATTCCAGGAGCAAAACCTACATGTCAGAGGTACTGTGTGAGGATCAAAGGAGCTCTTGGGTGTCAAAGGGCTTCGTAAATGGTAACACGCTATGTAGATGAGGTGACCCCACATTTATAGAATGCTTTCTAATTTTCAAAGCACTTTTATATGTACTACTTCTGATTCATTAATAGGATAAGTCATTTCCTAATCATTCTGAATAAACAAAAATTTGTTATTTTACCATTTGGGGGCTGCTAGTTTAAAAAACCACTTTTGCATATAGGGTAAAGTTGGGATTTACTTTATCTACATTTAGATAATTCAATTTTATTCCTCATGGAAGAGCTACAGATAGTAGGGAAGATCAAGTATATAGCTATTCTCAAAAATGCCTAGTCCTCACCTTTCAAGGTAGTCACAGCCTGTGTCTAAGGACAGAGGCAGAGGAAAAGAATAACATTTCTTCATTCTAAGAGGAGACCCTCTATAAAGTCAGAAGTGAGAGAAAGAATTTATATAGCAACTTGCACACAGTATCAGCTTTTCTAGAAGTAGTTACTAAAAAAACCTGACCCACTACCTAAATCAATTTTCTTTAGTAGCCACACTTATGAATATGCCCGCCTATCATATTATGCAGCCAGAAGTACAAACCATTTAAGTCATGGTAAGAAAAGAGTTTCCTAATCAAATTACCTGAATTAGACAAGACTACCTTTGTTTGACCCATATGACACTGTTTCTAATTTTAATTATCTGCCACATTTAAAAATTGGGATATGTCATATAAAAATCCAGATTTTCAACCTCATCTTAAAAAAAAAAAAGAAAGAAAAATAAAGACTGGCGCGATTCTGGCAACAGCTGACTGGGACTCAGGTGTTTTCCTGATTCTCAGTTGTTTTCCTATTCCCAGGCTGTCTCACACCTGGGCTTCTTAACTGGTGCCTGCAGGCATCTGAGCGCACACTACCACATGCAACATTTATCTGGTAGCATTTCTTAATACACGAGTAAAGTTACCATCCTGTCCATCTTTGAGTTCATGTTCCTCCGTTTCATTTTCATCCGATCCATCTCCAAACTCCTTTTCGTACTGGGCCTCCATCTCTCGGAGCTCTTTTTCCAAGTCAGCTACAGTCATCCAGCTCTGTTCTCTGTATTGCTCTGCCAGTCTGCACACACAGAGCACAGTCTCATGCTGACACACATGTCTTTGCACAGCTTCCACTCAGGCTTAAAACCCATCCCCCCAGAGAGCTGCTTCCTCCTGAGCACTCAGTGCTTACAAACTTAACATTAGAATGGAGCAAAGTCACCCACTATCTGTTATAATGGTTTTATTTTATTTTTTCAGGTTTTGACTGGGGCTGGACTTGAACCCACCACCTCCGGTATATGGGGCCAGCGTCCTACTCCTGTGAGCCACAGGCACTGCTCGATCATGGGCTTTAAAATATGTAACTCTTAGCAACTTATTTTTATTTTTATTTTTTTTGAGACAGAGCCTCAAGCTATCCCCCTGGGTAGAGTGCCATGGCATCACAGCTCATATCAACCTCCAACTCCAGGGCTCAAGCGAGTCCCCTGCCTCCGCCTCCCAGGTAGCTGGGACCACAGGCGCCCACCACAACGCCCGGCCATTTTTTGGTTGCAGCCGTCATTGTTGTTTGTCGGTCTGGGCTGGGGATTCGAACCCACCACCTTAGGTGTATGTGGCTAGCGCCTTAGCTGATTGAGCCACAGGCACTGAGCTGGTTATAGCTTTCATATAAAAGGTATAAATTAGTTTCATAATAGGGATGTGTACATTGGATACTTTTTCCTCCTGTTCACTTACTTTTTATTTGTATTTTTGGACTTGCTGACGTTGCTGGGAGAGGGGAACTGGCTCCTTTTTGATCCTAAAGTAACGACATAAAAGGCAAACCTGATGAACCTTACCTGGGCCACATTTAACGAAAAGAGGGACGAGAGAAACTGTTCACTGCTCTGCTGAGAGAAAAGCAAGGACTGTGTCCTCACATCAGTCCCCACAAACTGCTGCCTGGCTCCTGACGCTGCGTGCACGGGAGGTAACCAGTGGCGTGCATTTCTCTATTGCAGAAGGGTTGACGTGAAGGTGGCCAGGCCTCTGTCCTCTGCCTTCTGAAAGGAGGACAGCTTCACTCTGCAGGGGAGGCTGCCTGGGAAAGGAAAGGGAAGCACCAGTCCCAGTGTTCGGCACCAAGAAAATGCGGAGGCAGCACACGTCCAGTAGCAGAGGGGTCTTAGATCCGTTCACATGGCTGTTTTTTTTTGTCGGCAAGCTTAACTACAAGCAAGCAGAAGGTTCGAAGGGTGTTGTTCAGAGAGGAGTAACGCCAAACTCAGAATTCAGACACTGTGATTTAGAAAGGACTCAAGAGGGTTCCACCCCACGGCTGTGTGGTGCTCAGTGGACGGTCTCTTCTGGCTGTCCAGCCTCTGCACCCCGCCGTCCCTTGTTCCTGCCTTCTGAGGGTCAGCAAGATGTTGTGTCTGGTGGTTAGGAACATTTTTCTCAGCAGACACAGCTCCCTGGTAACCTCACTGTTTTCATTCCCAGTTTTTTTTTTTTTTCCAAGCAGGAGTGTGTGTATTCATGAGAATGTGTGTATTCATGACTCTGTGTGGAGCTGGTAGAGAAGGCCCTGGGCTGCACCGAGAGTGTCGATTTGCAAAGGAACAAACATGAAACCACCTTTATTTTCTCTAATAATGGCCATCGTGCGGCTTTCCTCCCTGTTCCTCCCCCCGGCACCCTCTAATCTGAGGCTCTATAAACCTGTCATTGGGAAGGCGACACCTGGGCTTGTTTTTGCACCCTGAGTTTGCTTCACTCAGGTGGTTCTCCTTGGACAGCCATGAGGTCCTGTGTGTCGATGGTTCTGCTAGTTTAATGAAAGGAGGTGAGACACGACCTACAGCTGGAACAGCACCTGCTTCTCCCTGAAGGTGCCGCAGCCTCCCCAGGACGCAGCTGTCTTCTCTCCTTGGTACTCAAAGTGCACACATTTCCTGCACATGAAAACAAGATCTTGATGTAGAAACAGGTGCCGTCTCAGTTTCCCAACAACCTTTTATATCATGGAAGAGACGCTCTATAGAAGGAGCCTCAGTCCCTGGTGCCCTTGTGCATCAAGGCCACGCTGCCAGCCTGGAACTTGTACAGGGGACCAGCTACCTTTCCTCTTGTTTAAACCATTAACAACACAGGCGTGTTACACAAGAGTCTGAACTAGTACATTTAAATACACACTCCACATAGATACTTTTCTGGGGGAGACCCTTTGCCATTGGGTGGAGATAGATTCGAGACGCCTGTGACTGTGAATAAGGGTGGGTGGCTCTCTGTCATACTACTCCATGTTAAGTACACAGTTAATACTTAGAGCTAAGCAGAGACATTTGCAAACTTTCAGATCATCATAGGTTCAGAAGAGACAAGGGTAATTTATAAGGCACTACAATTACGTAGGTCAGGATTAGCAAAGGCACGGGATCACAGAAATTTACAATAGACTATTATTAAGTAAGACAATAGAAAAGACGTCTTTGACATTGTCCTTGTCATTAAATAAATAACTTTGCTAACGTATATGGTGGTTACACTTTCCAGTGGATAAGCCTTCTCAGAGACGGATTGCTTCTCTTTCACAAGGCACACGATACACCTCGCCCACCCGCAGCTACACAGTTATGTCAAGAGATGGTAGTTGCACGTAACTCAGACGGACAAGAAACAGGACCCATTAAGTTATCCGTTAGACATACATATAGTCCCTTATATGAAGGACACCTTTACTAAAAGAAAATTTATGGGACATTAAAACATTTGGGTTCACACAAGTCGGGGACTACAAAAGAGAAGTGCGATATTTCCTGGGAGATGGTTAAAGGAACTCATCATCGATTACAACACTTTAAGGCTAATTTTTGGAGCTCTGAGACAATGCACATCATAAGAAGAATTAAGGAAAAAATGGTGGAGTTAATGGTCTTCCCTTCACTTTGCCCCCCAAAGCAGACAGGAGCAGCTCTTGGAAGCTCGGTGAGTAGATGTCTTCTCTCCGTTATGGGGGTGCTGTTCACACCAATGAAAGAACATCTTGAGGAGTTTCATGTGCAGCCCCAGTGAGTTACAACTAGCTGTGCCGTGGTGTGCCTTTAGTATACAGCTCTCCCCGGAATCTGCGTTTGTGGCATTAGCTGAGAAGTCTTTGCATCTTGAAGTAGGTGGGTGGTATCTGCAAGGTTGGAAAAGACTGGCTGCAACTGCTGGTGTTTTGGCTCAAATTCTTGAGGCTTTCAGCAAACTATGCAACCTTAGAAAAACAGTGACTGTCTGAAGCCGTGGTCTGGTGGGATGGGGGTTGCAACTGCAGGAAGCTATTGCAAGAAGATGAGGCCCAGTGGAGAGAAAGAGCACCCAAACACCACATTTATAAGAGGAAGGGCTTTATTCACCAGCCGGGAGCTTACAGCATAGAAGAATTCGAAATGGCCATGCTCCCCGACTGGCTTGGTCTTTCCCTTTTTATTGACAGTCAAAAGTTGCTCCCCACAGGCACCCTTCTCATTGGCCAGTTTGAATCAAGTGGGAGATGCTATTTCAGCCCCTACAGAACTACAGGATTTCACAGAACGTGGAAATTTCCAAGTTCCAGGAAGTTAAGTTTATAAACTCCCGAGAGCTGAGTTACCATGGAGAGGACCTTGCAGGTGTATCCTTGTGGTCTCCTTGAGAAGACCTGTTCTCCTAGATGTCACCCTTCTCAGGTATCCTGTCTCAAAGGGAGCATCCAGTTAGGTGGGGGGCTGATCAAATCCAGCACAGTGTGGAGGGGTGGACCAGCCACTGCATAGCCCCAGAGGCTTCCAGGAGAGGGTGAGAGGCCCCAGAGTGTGCCTGCACTTTCTGCCAGAAT